>JASDQU010103910.1:425645-442093 GCA_032191745.1 Picea mariana | reverse complement strand
AGTGTATTATAATTCAAAGTGAATACAAAATAAATTATTTCAATAATAAATTTAATGGAGAAATTAGAAGTGGACCCAACCCTAAAATAAGGAAAGTGGGTCAAGTGACTTAGAAGATGTTTTTAAGGAAGCTACTTGGAGAGTATAAATAAGAGGCAAGGCTCTCTCATTTGAATAACACTTGAGAACATTGAATATCTATATTTGTTTGAGGTAACCAAGGATATCTAAATAGGAATTCTGAGTGAAGGTGAAGAAAAGAAGTCTGAAATGCAAGGAAGGATAAATTCTTTTGATGGTGCTTTCTAAGGTATGTTATTTATAGGTCATCTCACCATTTTCGCTATAACTTTTTTTCTATAATGATTCAGACCATGAATTTTATATGAAAGTGAGAAAACCTATCCAAGTATATGTGATAAAAAATTCATCTTGTGGGTCGTTGTATTTTGGGAATTACACTCCATGGCAAATAGGGTTTGTGGCTAGTCCTGAAACTAGTCAAAATCAGGTGTTTCAAGTAAAAACGTCATAACTTATTCATAACAGATTCAAATTCAGTGAGACCAAATGCATTGGTTAGGGTAGAGTCTTTAGTATTCTGTGTAATAGTTTCAGATCATTTCATCAAACATTTTGTGCGGAGCACACTCTACAAGGTCGCTCTCTAGAATAAGCCAAAATTCATCAAGGTATGTCATTTTTTCTATAACTCATTTTCTAAGAGGTTCCAAGTAGTGACACTTGGAGGAATTGCATAAAAAAAACTAAAGAAAATTGTGTGTCATTTTCAAATCTTTATACATTACAGGTTCAAAGTTATGATTACTTCAAGTTAGGGTTGTTGACTAATCCAAAATTAGGCATGTGAGACTAAAGAAAAGTTTGATGACAATGTTAGTCTCTTGTTTTTAAAGTTAAGGAAGGTTTGCAGGAATGTGATCATATACACTAGGTCTATTACAGAGCTACAAATCAGATTTGGATAATGAAATTGATGAGGGCTTTTGGTTGTGGTACATGTTGAGTACATGGTTGAGACAAGTAGTTGATGAGTTGGCACACATACATGAGGTGTATAATTGATCATGTTGGTACATATTGATGAGTCATATTTGATGAGTAGTTGACACATGATTGGTACATACTTGGTACATGGTTGGATGCACTTTTTTATGGTACAGGTTGATTACAGGTTGGTGCAGGGTTGATGCACTTGTTTATGGTACAGGTTGATTACAGGTTGAGGTACAGGTTGATACATGGTTGATGCATGGTTCAGATTTATTGGTACAGGTTTACAGCGGTATATCTCATAGTGATAGTGTGAAAGTGGTTCCATTATTCTAATTCTACTTCAGGGTGGTAGGACGGGGAAAGGACAGGTGGTTGTAGCCACCTTCCGGTTGTAGTCGGAGAACATTGGGGGTTGTAGCCTCCTTCTGGTTGTAGCCAGAGAATTAGGGAGTTGAAGCTTCCCTCAGGTTGTAGCCTAAGAAACTAGGGGGTTGGAGCCTCCTTCCAGTTGCAGCTGGAAAACAAAGGAANGTCGGAGAACATTGGGGGTTGTAGCCTCCTTCTGGTTGTAGCCAGAGAATTAGGGAGTTGGAGCTTCCCTCAGGTTGTAGCCTAAGAAACTAGGGGGTTGGAGCCTCCTTCCAGTTGCAGCTGGAAAACAAAGGAAGTTATTGCTTCCAATGCATGTAATTCTTCAAGACATATAAGAAAAAGCATTCTGTGGTTTTCTCCCGATTTCGGTTTCCACGTAAAAAATTGGTGTACTTTGTATGCGTGTGATTGTTTATTTCTTACTGCTCATTATTGGATAATAATTATACATTGATACGACAATTGAAGAAAAAGGATTATAATTATGTTATTATTGATTCACCCCCCCTCTCAGTAATCCAACATATATTTGTTCAAGGATGGGTTCTTGAACCTCTTCCATGTGTTACGAAGGTCCGGCCTCTGTTTTTTTCCTATCAGGAGGTTGAGTGCCAGTTGAAATTTAAGAATCAAGGATAGGCTCGGTACTTACTTGATAATCGATTGTTGAGATGTTGATTTCCTGCTGTGGAAATTATTCCTTTTGTTCGCCTGACCCTGGATCGTCCATCAGATTATCCATTTGGGTCTCCAGTACATCGAGTATCTCAGTGTATAAGACACTTTTGACCTCCTGGTCATTATGTGGAAGGCCCTGAATTTGAACATCGAGAGCTAGGGAAGATGCCTTCTCGAGCTCATTTTCCTCTGTGATCTGCACAGGAGTCACTAGGGACACCTACAAACTTTCCTCATCATCATAGATTGTTATCAATTCGTGGAGGGGGTTTGGTGCACTTTCTCTACCTAACGTTCTTTCTATCTCTGGGTGAGCTAAAATTTCCCCGGGTGATTCAGCTTGTGGCATTGTAACTTAAGATTTATCTAACCTAATGGTTTCATCAATTTGTATTAGCTCAGGGCCACTTGGACCTGTCCGACTTTCATCTGGGTTATCAACAAGGACCCTTGTCATTTCTACGTGGTTAGGATCGTCCTGCAGCTGATCAATTACTCATTGCATATGTTCTATCCTGAGAAATCCCCTTGCTCATGCATCTTATGTCATACGAAATCCCCTATTCTACATCGGATCCACCGTGGGAACCTTTGTTGCCTCTGTCACTCTGATTTCTTCCCTGGATCTGAGGGCTTCCTGATTCAAATGCTTAATTTCCATCGCCTGTTCATCTAGGCTCATGGCCCTGAACCTAGTCATTTTGAGTTCATCCATCCTGGCTACCACCTTATCCTAGTCCTTGGCATTTTCTGTGAAGACTTCATCTTTGAATTTGTCATGGGCGTACGACCAGCAGGACGACACTTGTGAAGCCTGTTACAAGACCAAGCCCTTTGGATCGTGCTTGCAGAATCATCCTGTCTATAATCTGAACTCAAGTTGGCTCAGCCCTTCTTGTTTGTCTAGCAATATACTTTACCAAGTATTAACCTACATGGAAACCATAGGGTATGAATGCCCACTTCTTGTCCTTGATCAAGGTGGGGATGTAGCCTTGCAAGATGGTTTGATAGCATATTTTTCCTACTACAAGTCAGTCTGGGACATGAGATGCTAGGATATGTGGTTCTTCAGTAGCCCTGAACACCCTAATGTAGGTGTCGCACTCGTCCAAGTACTAGTGGTTTACCTTGGATATCATTTTCTTGGTCGCAGTCGATAGTCTAGAGCATTCCTTCTTAAAAAGAATAAAATAAATTTGTGCGATGAATTCATCACAAATGAGGGAGTAATACTTCTTATACCTTTTCTCTCATAGCACATTGAAATAGACATGGACCGGGAGATTTGCGACATGCCAGCTCAGATTCATGTCGACAAAGATGTTTTTGGTGCACATGATGTCAAGCAGATATGAAGCCATGTAGAAATTTGGTGTCTCTCCTTCCTTCGATGTCTGAGCCTGTTGTATACAGATGCTTAGTTGTTTAGAAATTATCGCTCCCCAGTTGGAACTGCTCCTGAAGATAGCCATTGTGTAATCCAAGGGCATCCATGCCTCTGAAAATCTGAAAGAATCCTTCTCTCCATATAATCGAAAGATGAGAGCCATCAAATAGATGTATGTCTCCCTCAAATTGGTCATCCCGTACCAGCCAGTGCTCCGGTTGGTGTAATTATTTTCCTCCCTCCACCATGAGGCCATTACCCGACTACTGTCGTGGTGTTCATAAAACATCACCACGAAGTTTGTGTTTAGCCACTCCTTGAGATCTCTAAGTTTGTAGTATTTCTGAACCTCTACCGGTAGAAACACTCTGACACACCCACCATTTTTATCATTGATTAAACATTTATGTGTGTCTTTGTGGTCGATGAGCCACTTCAGGAATTCAATACAAGGAAAAACAGGGGTTATTCTTGCCACCATATGAAGATACGACCATCACATGTTTGAGAACACCTTGTCATCGAGCGCTCTTACATATGGATCACTATGTGGGACATATTCCGAGTATTCCTCCTAGTTGATCTTGTTAAAGATTTCTCCCCAATGTGGGAGTGCCATCTTGGACCCTATGCTTGCCTCTATATATCCAAAGGCTAGAGGTTGGATGAAAACCTTCTTCGTTGTTTTTTTAAGACTAGTTACAGCCTTAGAGTGTATTCCAATTGTTTTTTATCCCCTTGAGAGGAGCCTTTGCCTACCTCTGGTTCTTTCAACTTCAGTGCCCTCAACGATCGTCTAGTGTTTGGATTTCTTGGCAGCATTGTTCCTGCAACTAGAATAAACTCTCAGAGACTATGCACAACAAAAAAGTGGATAAAAACATATGAATTAAAGCTAGCAATTTTACAGACTCGGATACATACCTCTGAAGCTTGTTAAAACTTGTTTATTTTGACAATCACAAGATCAATACAACCTTTGAGTCACTCTTCTTGATCCTTCAGATGCTTTGGAATTATCTTATGCATAGAATGATTTTGTTTACAAAGGGTCAAGAGAATTTAAACAAGGAAGAATATTGTGTCACATCAACCATTCGATTTTGGTGATGAATGAATTTTAAACAAATATTCCGCTGAATCTCTACAACTTAAATTCGTTGTGGGTTGACGACGGAGGT
Organism: Picea mariana; assembly: GCA_032191745.1. Lineage (NCBI taxonomy): Eukaryota > Viridiplantae > Streptophyta > Pinopsida > Pinales > Pinaceae > Picea > Picea mariana. The sequence continues at coordinate 437,455 of JASDQU010103910.1, read as the reverse complement.
GTGGGGGGTGATGTGGTCTATCGGTGAAATCAAACAATAGTTTTGATTGGCGCACAAGGTTGAAACTAATGCAGGATTTGGTATTAATTAGCTCGTTAAATGCTTAGAATATGATCGTATCTAATGCTAAAACGTCCCATCATTTCTCTCTCTCAGTGGATGGATCGGGGATCAAGGATGTGTTATGAACTTTTTAGTTGATGTCCTTCTGCAAAAAACTATGACGCCGATCAATTTCATCGTTCAATGTTGTCATGGCAAAGCTAACTCAGAGGTGTGACTTGGACTCAGGGAACCAAGAATGACTCGGGGTTAAACTAGACCGCACAGTTCTCCAATCTGATAAAGACACGTGTCATTGAAGACCGATGACATAATTCTCGTGTATTTATCGGAGTCTGTACTTTCCTTAAGTTATTTTTTCTAAGATAAATCTTAGCTTGTCGATGCCGAAAAAATATCCAGGGTCGACGATCAGCGATAAACTTATCATGTTCTTTCTTCAGGCTAGCTTCCTCGAAAAAGTCGTGATGTTGAAAATGCATCGGGGATCGGTGATCAGGAATATCCTTTAGCATGGTCAGAGTTTTTGTTGTGATCCTGGGTTTTCCCCGATTTCGAAAGTGCATCGGGTATCAATTATCAACGATATCTTTTCTTTCTTTGTTAACGTTTATTCCCCTCATATTTTTATCGATGTGGAAGGGGAATTGGCTATCGACGATATCCTTATGCAAGACTTGATGCAAAACAAAAACTTCCTTTTGTTGATGCCGATGGGGATCGGTGCATGGCGACTGAGGTTTTCTAAGTGGTTCTTTTCCTTCTTTGAATTCCTTCCGATGTCGAATCTGAGCACATCGGGTGAAGTGTTTTGGTTGTCGACTCTTTATTCAAGTGTTAAGTCCTTTTAATTCATGGGGTTTCATAAGTCCAAACAAACCTAAATAGGTGATGATATTCATGAGAATAATCACAGAAAAAACATTTCTCAAAATGAAATAGAACCAGACAATGCAAAAGATCAAGTAGTACCTAAAAAGAAAAAAAATTGACAGAGGCTTTTTAGGGTGTGTTGAGTGCTCAACACAGTTGCAGCAATATTCTTCCAGCCATATGACATTACCATAGTTCCACTTTCAGACTTCATCTTTTGATTCATACAACCAATCAGTAGTTCAGATTCCTTCACTTCACATTCCATGATCCATTCGTAGCAACAACAGCAGTCACACTTTTCCTAATCCAACAACAACTACATCCCTATTGCATAGTTCATCTACTTTTTGGGTAAGTGAAGGTATGTTGTTTTCTAATCTTTAATGATGTAATTCCTTGAATTCTAGAAATGAATGAATTTGGAAAATTCCCTCACAATTTTACCATTGCCTCTCTCATTTTCGCAAATGTAAAACATCTTCAGTTGGGGGGGGAGTGTATTAATTTCCATTTGATTCCATTCTTACACATGCCATCATCTCATTCACTATTGAACAACATGTTTCTCCCAAACTGCACTTGGTTGCACTTTGATTCCAGATATGGATCTCTTTTGGCATGATTCATAACATGAATAAAAGGCTTTCTAATGTATATTGATGGCTCATTATTTCCAGTGCATGTATATTTAAAATATTATTGCAGCAAGAAAATAAGTAAACGAAATCAATGTTGTTAACACAAGAACCAACATTTGTCATATTCATGGTTGTCACAAAAGAGCCAGCCATAAGAAAAATCCACTGCTACTCATGTATTTCACATCATGGAATGATTTATTAAAAACATCATCATGTAAATCCAAAGTTAAGAAGCCTAAAGTCTAAAAGAAAATCAATGCACAGTTGCATGAGGGCATGCAACAATTTCAGTTGAGGGGAAATGTTGGGTCTCATAAATGTCACATTTTCATCCTATTTTTCTTTCACTATTCCTCTCATTCGTCCATATTACATTATTCCATTTACCATTCATGATACCATTTTCATAAATTAATTATGGGTTTACCTTATTATTTTCCAACTCATTTCTTTTAAGTATTTTTGATAATTTATGATTAAATATTAGAAAATCAACATGTTTTCATATATATCTCAAAAATGTGTGAGCATTGTAATGTGTAGGAATATGTGAAGGATTAATTCAAAACACTTCTTGAATATTTCCTCCACCATTTCAAGGATTTGAAGATAATTATTTCCAAGGAGGAATATCATGAGAGGATTTGTGAGGATTTGAAGGGATACGTATTTTGTAATAATGGAAAATTGGTTGAGAGAAAAGTGGATCTACAATTGTGAGTTGCTTATCCTCTTTTCAAAGCAACTCATGTATAAAAGAGAGTGCTCTCTCTTCATGAGGAAGTAGTCATTATGATGAGAAAGTAATTAGTCATTATGGGATTAGAACGAGATTAGATTTAGATTGGAAAATCATTGGAAATCGATGATAGGAGTTAGTCATTTGGTTCATAGTCATTTCTTTGAATAGTTTCATGACTTCATTATTTTTTCATTTTATCATTGTGATGTAATTGAGATTTCTTTATTGTTAGTGTGAGCTCACATGTGTTGTCTTGTTTCTATTCACATGTTGTTTTCCTTTGATGCAATTTTCCATTTCCAAGTTAATTTCATTTCATCAATTCATTTTAGTCGTGTGTTTCATCAATTCAATTCCAAGTCATGTGTTTCAGCTTCCCACATTAGATTAACAATTCAATTCTAGTTGTAGATTCAACATTAGATTAGGTTAAATTAGCTTCAATCCTGCATATACTGTTTATGTGCTTCGTAAGTTTATAAACTTCTCGGGTTGAAAATTAAATGATTGGGCACTTATTAAATGACAATATGTACACCCAACAACCACCTTAGTTATCTTTGGAATAAGTTGAGGATATGACTCCATTAGTTGTGGTATCTCCTTTGGATACAGCCTAAAGCTTGGATTCGAGCCAAATCAACTCGGATTATTTCTAGCTATCCTTAGATATAAGGGGGATTTATTCCCATGATTCTCACAACCAATCGGTGCTCCTTCAAATATGGAAACAGAGCATTGTAGCGCTCCCTACTAAGTGAACAAGGAGCATTAGCGCTCCCTGCATGTGAGAAAGGGAGCTTTGATCTTCCAAACATTCGTTTAAGATGACCATTTCTCAAGGAAAAATATTGTGTTTAATCTTTCCAAATGATGTGTTTTCCTCTTCTAACATATCTTAGAGGGTGTATCAAGTGTTTCTATGGTGTCATCTGCAATGCGACATATGCAGGATAAAAATACGATATTTGTGACATGTGTGACAAAAGTGCGACACTTACGATAATGATAAGGGGACATTATCAAACTGACGAATTTTGACATGTAACACTTGAACACTAGGGATTTTATTAGGGCCTAATATGGCCCACATGTGAAAAATAATGTCTTTTCCTTTTAAATTTGATGCTTTATGGATTATTCATGATGCAAAGGGCCCTATAACATCAAATAGGCTCAGAAATGGAATATGAAAAGCATCACTTAGTTAAGGATTTCTTAGGATTAATTGTGGAGGACAAAAGATAGTTGTATATTAGTTATTTGATAAGTCATATGTATTAATAAAATTATTGTGATTACATTATTACAAAAAATATGAGAATGAATATGTAATTGTAGAATTTACATAGAACACTAATGCCATAGGATGCATGCAAATTATGTAAAATTAAAATTTTTAGGAGGGAAAGTATCATATGTCCATGTTATATAATGACTTTATGTAAACTTTAATTGTATCCTAAAAAACATGGTGGTGGTTGGAACTACATAAACCAATTAATTAAATTCATCATTTCCAAATCATTTGTCATTGTGTTTTATTTTGACAATATTTTTAAATAGTTTACACATACTCATCTTTGATGAAATTGCATGAATCTATATATCTATTTCTTTGGATTCAAAATATATATTTTTATATAAATGTTGTTATTTGATAAACTGCATGCATTTATAGATATATTTTAATAATTCCAAATGTGTGTGTGTTACTATTTCCTATTATTTTAATATTTTTCGTGTAACATGTATCATAATTTAAAAATACATGTATGTTTTTGCAATAAATTTTTAACACGATCATTTTTTTTTAAATTTACATTTTGGCCTACAAACTAAAAAAACATATTGATTCTATTAACACATTTATTATTTTTTTATTATTATTAATATAGAGTGAGGTGAATTTTATAGTATAATATGACACTTGGCATAAGTCATCCCAATGTAATAATTGGAAAAAAAAAAAAAAAAAACATCTCAATATGGAAGATATTTGTACCATCACTACTCATAAATATAACAATTATAAATGTAATTATGAACATTTATTATAGTGTTATCAATTAAATAAATGAGAAAATAACATTTCATAAATGCAATTTTCTTTGTAAACATGTTTGATCAACAGATTGTATCTTGATGGAAATTAAAAAATTCACGTTGAAGATGAATTTAACATTATATGGCATTAATAGTTATATTTTTTCACAATTAAAATCCAAAGTAAACGATTTCATAAAATTAAAGTTAAACATTATATGGCAACTCTAAATTATAATGAGTGATACATCTTAAATTTAATTTAAAAACATTGAAATCATTAGCGTACTTATTATACATTTTATAAATCAAACAACAACAACATCAACATGATTTGAAGAAACACAATATACATGTGTGATATACTGTTTATAGCGCACTAGTGTGATTGAAAGCACACTAGAGTGGTTTTTACGTAAAACTGCATCAAGAAACAATTTAATTGACAAAGTACATATGAAAACTTACATAATTAAAGTTTTACGGAGGCAAAAACATAGGTCACTCTTCGATGCCTCTCATAATTTAGAAAATGGAATTGATCCTCTGCCACTTCCTTCATGCTTTGCATGACATCTCCTCCTCCACGACCCACTTGACTTTCTCCAATATGTCGTCATCATCATTCCTATAGCCATAATATAAATTGTCGTCAATTATCTTGTAAATCACATACCTACACCTCCTCTTCTTCTCCTCAAGGGGGATTATCGAATAGTTATTTGGGGATGGGGAGGGATTTTGTAGCCCTGGATTATATGTAACCATGACCCTTTCATATGGCACCAGGCACATCAACTTTGTTCCCTTCCAAGTGCATCATCTTGGCCCCTACTTTGGCATAATTAGGACTTCCAATCTCTACGATTGGAGCTTCCCAATGCCCCTTTTTTCCATGTTCATCAAGAAAGTACCCTAGTAGATGTCTTAATTATAACACTATGTCAGGCTCAAGAATGATCTAAGCTCCATATTGTATATTTAGTATAGATAAGAATCACAATTGGAAAAACAACCGATGATCTATAAGCTTTGTCAGTATGTCTTATCTCTAAATATTAAGCATTGCCTTGACCTTGACATGATCCTCCATGAGATTCTAACCCATGTACTTACTAAGAAGTTCATCATGGTTCTTCTTCTCAACAACCATGTGCTCGATCACTTTCTCATCCAGATGGGGCACATCGTCAACAAACTCTCACTCTCTCTACCACTGGTTTCCCTTGTCCTACTCTCCCATTTCTTTCACCACTTCCTCATATTCCTTGAATAGGATTGACTTAATTGAAATGACCTCACCTCTCTTGATATCAACCTGGCCTCCCTCTAGATAGACTTGATCCTCTACCACTCCCTCAGTGTTCTGTCCCACATATCCTCCTTGACGAAGCGCTCGAATTTCTCCAATATATCATTCTTGTCATCCCTATCGCCATAATAATTGGTGTTAGATCGCTTGTAAATACCATACCTAGACCTCTTCTTCTTCACCTCAGGGCGGCTTATCAAATATTTCTTTGACATCGGGCAGGAATTTCCTATCCACACTTATACAATTGATAGTTGAGAGATATAATATTACAATCTTCTGATAACCAATTATATAAGTGTGTCTAGGAAATTCCTCCCCGACATCAAAGATCTATTCGATAAGCCCCTCCAAGGTGAAGAAAAGGAGGTATAGGTATGTGATTTACAAGATAATTGAAGCCAGTTATTATGGCGACAAGGATGACGAGAACAATATCTTGGATAAATTTGAGCGGCCCACGGAGGAGGAGATGCATGACAAAACGTTGAGGGAGTGGTAGAGGATCGAGTCTATCTAGAGGGAGTCCAATTTGGAGATCAAGAGTTGAGAGGTAATTTCCATTAATCAGATCCTATTCAAGTAAGATGAGGACATGGCGGAAGAAATGGGAGAGCGGACAAGGGAAACCAGCAGTAGAGAGAGTGAGAGTTTTTTTCCCATGTGCCCATTCTAGATGAGAAAGTGATCGAGAACATGGTTGTGGAGAAGAAGAAACATGATGAACTTCATAGTAAGTACATAGTTTAGGATCTCATGTAGGAGTAGGGTGAGGCCAGGGAAATGATTAATATTTAGCTATAAGGCATGTTGACAAAGCTTATGGATCATCGATTTTTTTTCCAAACGTGCTTCTTAAATTCTATTAAATATACAATATGGAGCTTAGGTCATTCTTGAGCCTGACACAATGTCATGATTAAGACATCCACCAAGGTCCTTTCTTTCTCAATAGGGAAAAGGGGCACTGGAAAGCTCCAGTCATAGAGCTTCGTAGTCCTAATTATGCCAAAGTAGAGGCCAAGATGATGTACTTAGAAGGAAATTAAGTTGATGTGCCTAGTGCCATGGGAAAGGGCCCCGTTTACAAATACTTCGAGGCTACAAAATTCCTCTCCATCCCCAAATATATATTCGATAATCCCCCTTGAGGAAAATAAAAGGAGGTGTAGGTATGTGATTTACAAGTGAATTGACGCCAGTTCATATTATGGCTACAGGAATGACGAGGACAGTATCTTGGAGAAAGTTGAGCAGCCCACAAAGGAGGATATTCGTTGTAGAGAATTGAGGAAGTGGTGTAGGATCGATTCCATGCGCTAAATTATGAGAGGCACTAAAGAGTGACCTATGTTTTTTCCTCCATAAAGAAGAACCCCCACAAAATTTAATTGTGGAGGTTTGCATATGTAGTTTGTGAATTAAATTATTTTTCTTCTTATTTCTTTTATTCCTGCTACTGCTACTGTGCTCATCATTGTCGATGGATATGATTCACATTAAATCCATTTTATGAACACATATAGGGATCAAATGAATTTAAAATATAAAACACAAACATATATAACTAATTTGTATTTATCAAAAACAAAAAATAGTTTATGTTTGCAAAAACAAAAAGTGAAAACGTAATTGGTGCTATTAACAAACACATATGCACCACGTCTGGTGCTCCTTATCGGACATAAGGAACCAAAAAGAGATGTGTTAAACATAATGCAATGGTGTGTAATTGTTAGTCCAGCACCGATATCTATAGAGGTGCGTTGTGATATATAGCGCATTGGTTAAGGTTTAGTGTTAAACAATGATGTGTGCTTAGTTATATTAAACGCACTGACTCTCTATGTTATTTCAAGAAAAAAAATATTTACACCAATGCATTTTATTTTAATTACACATCGTTAAAGGGCACACTTTAAAAGACGCACCGGAATGATATTTTTTAAACTATTTTTCCCGATACAACTTTCTTAACCGCCCCGGTGTGTTTTGTTTAAAGTAATGCACCAACCCTCGATTTTAGCGTTGAATGTGTTCATACTGATGCATTTTTATTATAACACATCATTGATGGGGAATCCCATAAAATGAACTGAGATGGTAAATGATTATGTATTTTTCTCGCTATGTTGTAGAACACATCACTAGTGCGTTTTATTTATTTGACGCACTGCTGAGGAAATTTTTTGTTTCAAAAACTTGGCGGTGCGTTAAATTAATAGAATTCATTGATGCATTTATCTCAATCGGTGCACTTCCTAGAATCTTAGTCATGCTTACCATAAGATGCACTACACTGAAAGTTTTTGAAAATGTGACCTAATGTTGTAACCGATGCGTTTTTTGATCCAGCAGAATCGACCAGTGAAATTGTTGTATATGAACTTTCGTGGTGTGATATGTTAATATAAATGCACCAGTGATACCATGCTATTAGAGCATTGGTGTTTTGTTTAACAGTGCATTTTTTTGTTGAGAGCACTGGTTACAGGGAGTCCACCAAAAAGACACAACGCAACAGTGTGTTTCGTTAACATAAGCACACCGCCGACCCATTCTTATGAAACATGCACATGATGGTGTGATTTCTCTTATAGATAGTATTGTTGCACTACAGTTTCCATACCATAGGCTTGATGTTTATCGGTGCATTGTATAGTATAATGTATCGATGCAATTTATGTCAGTATGGGCATCACTCTATTATATTGATTCATTGCAAATTAAGCAATATGATTTGTTACTAAGAATGCACCGGGGCAACCGTGTTATTGAAGCACCATCATTTTTTTAATGTAGTGTTGTGAATAGTAGAGCACCAACCAAGGGGCGTCAAACGAAATTCCTTGCAATGTCAAATTGGTTAATATATGTTCTGGTGTGGAGATGTTAGTTGAACCAATGCATTTTTTTAAATTGGTTTCACCTATTATTTTTATTTTGTGTCGTTTTTTAATGGTTCACTTGGTTAAATGGAACTCACCAGTGCGTCAGAGTTAGAAAAGCACCAGCGCATTATTAACTGGTGTTTTCCTCTATAATGCATCGGATGCAAGTTGTTTATGAGGAAGCATCGAAGGTGGCTCTTATTATTAATTTAAAACTTGGATGCACCAGATGTGGACACACTGCACCGGGGAAAACCGAATTGAAACAGTGCACCGTGTGTAGGCGAAAAGAAAAATTGAAAACAATCTCAAATTTCGAGCTACATTCAAATTTTAAACTCGTGAAAATGGAAATGGAAAGGTAATAAACAAATTAATTGGACTCTTATGTATCGAGGAGGCATGGTTCCACTATTGAGAGGCAATGGAATATCATGGTAATTTCCAAAAAATGGAAATGTGTGGAATATTGACTGGTGGAGCTATTTGAATCACTGAGAAGTAATGGAAACAAGGCGTCCTTGAAAATAGAGTAATCATTGATTCTTGCTTGAGATATTGGAAGCACTATATGAGGTTTCATAATGAAAATCAATATGGTAATTTATTTTTATTTACCATTACCTCAGTGTGCCATCAAACATTTTGTACGCACCTGTACGGAAGATTCAATGGTACTGGTGCACTTTGATCAGTGCTTGTTATTTTTTATAACTTATGATGGTGTGTTTAAATATCTACACTCTAGTGCGTTATGTTTTAGTTGAGTACTCAGGCGAATGTACCGTATAGGTGCACCGAAAAAAATTGTTTGCAAAAAACTTATGACTGATCGTGTTCGCTAACAGCCTTCGCTATGAACAATAATGGTGGGTTTGGTCATTTTATTACCAGGGATACTTTTCTATGTGCGCCAGAGTGTATAGTATTGAAAAGTACACCGAAAAAAAACCTCCTCAAAAACTTTCAACCACTCGTGTCTGCTAACAACCCTCGCTATGAACAGTAATGGGGTGTTTGATCATTGTAGCATTGGTGCGGTAGTTTTTTATGTGCATCAGTGCGTATAGTACTGAAAGGCATACCAAAAATAAAAACCTCTACAAAATCCTCTGGTCACCCACCTCCACTAACAATATTCACTATAAATAACTAAGGGATAATTTTTTTGAGGTTCCGTAAAACCTCCACAAGAAGGCGTTATCCTTGTACTGTAAGTTTAACTCCCCAAGCAAACCAACAAGGAAATATAAAAAGAACAAAAAACATATTGTACGAATAAGGAGAACGATACAAAGACTGGACTATAGCAGTTGGCCCAACACACCCACAAGTAGGATAAATGGGAAAGTAATACTAAAAAAGGGATGCCTGAAAAAGCAATCCCCCCTCCTAGAAGTCCACATGAAATCCAATCACAGCCCCAAAGAAAAATGAAAGTAGAGATCAAGATGATACGGTCGGCTAGGATACGAATGAAAATGATAGCAAGACTGGTGAAGAAAGCCTGGAAAATACCACACAGACATACAAAGGGGGAAACGTTGAAGAAAACCTCAGGAAGGATGATCAAACAAATAAAGGGAATGGCATTGGAAGATATCAAGACAAATATGCAAACAAAAACAAAGACAAAGAAGTGTGAAATACCAAGAATAAAGAGAAGAAGAAGATGTTGATTCATAGAAAAGACTGCACCTCCAAGGTGATCACATTCATAGCATTCACACTAGTATGGTCATCCAACCTGACTACAGAAATAATTTTTGACCCATCAATAGCATTCGACGCAAAAATATTTTACCTCTATAAAAAAGTCACCAAAGAATCAACAAATAGGTGGAAGAGAGCTATGAAGGATGGAGACCGACTGGTAGAGTGAAAAGACAAGAAAAATATATACTACAGGACTGTACAGCATTGTTAAGAAAAAATTTAAGCATAGAATACTCAACGGAAGATATGGACCCTTCGTAAGCATTCAAAGGATTGATGGAAGTAGTGGTCTAGAAACGTGCTCAAAGTTAGCATGAAATTCGAGAGATAAAAAGAGAAAATAGAGAGATGAATTAGCTACATAATTAAAAAATGAGGACTAACCAAAAACTAATGACCCATCAAATAATAACAATACTCCAAGAAGAATATGAGAAATTCAAGGAGGTTCGATAGAATTTAGAAGATGCCACTAAACAAGCAGCAACACTAAATATCGTAGTAAGAAATTAGCCCTATTACTTCTCCTTGAATTACAACAAACTCAAGGCCCAAAATACAATAATCTCATACTTGAGGACAACAAAAGAGATCACCTCTAACCCAAAATTGAATTTATCCCTATAAAATGACATTGCAAGAGAGAAAGAAGTGGAGATAGAATTGTCAAAGAAGGAAAGAGAATGGTTGCGGGAAGGAAAAAATGCTCAAATGGAAGCAAAAAATGCATTCAAGCATCTCAACCAGATTATGGAAAAAGCAAAAGAAGTAGAGAAAATGTTTGATTCAGAGTCATCTCTAGTGCAGGATGCCCCTTTAACAAAAAAAATTGGATTTCTTAGCATAGCTAAAGACGTTGGGGATTGAGGCACAACATTATATATCATACAACATTTGAAGGTTTGCCCCAATATCTTGCAAAGTAGTTGAGTGTTGTGTCACCATACACATAGAGATTCCAATTTTTCAATCCAACAATGTCAAAGTCAAACTTCTCAACTGCAAGCCACTAGCCGGTAACACCATAAATCGAAGTCAAATGTACAGAGAAATCCCATTTGGATAGGGGAACAACAGTATTACCTCCACACATAAAGTTACATCAATGGTTGGGAACAATTCAAGAGGAAAAAATTGGACAGACAGAGCATTCGAAGGATTGGGTGCAACTAGAGAAGACACCATGATAAGGCAGTTGGCGACTATTTTGATTTTTTCAAATGTGCATTTTCTTGTATAAAGTATTTTTTCATAAGCATAAAATAACTTGGAAAATAAGAAATTTTGAGGCACAGGTCGATTGATCGACATAAAGTATAAATCTCATTAGTCGATCAACTAGAAGGATGTTTTGGAGGAAGTTGAGTCGTATTCTACCATGACAAGACTAGGGGGATCACATGAGCCAAATTCATATCAGGAAGTATAGCGCTATAATTTTCGACATCATTCCCTCCACTCGAAGTCTCCCTAGAAACATTCCATAATCGCAATAAATGACCAGGGGGGGGGGGGGGGGGGGG
>JASDQU010103910.1:393713-407445 GCA_032191745.1 Picea mariana | reverse complement strand
TTGGCTATGTTTAGGTAGACACAGATTCTGGCATAAGAGGTGTAGCGTCTTTGCTTGGTGGCTTCAGAGGATTTAACATATATGCCGATGGTGTTGCCGATGCCAGCTAGTACTTCTTCCAACCAGAATTCCTGGGGGAGGGAGTACAGTCTGATCCAGACTGGAGAATGGGTGAAGTCTTCTTTTTCGGGGCTGAATTTCTCCGTCCAGAATCTTAAGAAGAGTCCTGCTGAATTAAAAAAATAGGGGCCGCCATCAAAGATCCGGTTCCTATCTTCCAGATTATGGAGAATGATCATGAAGAACCCTTTCGATCCTAGTTGGAGGTCATAGTGCCCTTTTGGCCTCCACCAGTACTGTACCCATTTGATAAGATCGCGTTCTGAGGGCCAGAGCCCCCAAAACTTTCCGATTAAAGCATGATCTTGCATGTATTGTTTCTGCACTTCAATACGGGGAGAATTTATGACATATTTTGGGGCTATTGGGGCTTGCGGAATACACTTACTGGGGATCCAAGGGACCGAAGTTCTGGCGAGATTATCTTCCTTAGCTTGATCCATGTCCGTGTCCCGATCTTTGAATGTGCCTTCAGCTAGTAGTTCCGTGCGCATTTCAGAAGGCGTTTCGAAGGCTGGTCGCTGCCCTCTGGTTTCCGTGTTTGTATTTGCTGTAACCTGGCTGTAGGGGATGCCAGTCGGCACCTCCCCCTGGCCTTGCGGGAGCCCCTGCGGGGCCATTGTCAAGCGGCCACAGTCCGCTGCGGCTGTCAGAGCTCAAACCCTAGTTGCAGAGCCGTGCCAAACGAACCAACAATGTAGGTGAGCCCTAAACATTAAACTACACGTTGTATCATTTATAACTGCGCACACTCCTTTGGTGTGCAATTCTCTCGCACTAACTTAATGCATGCATAACCAAACCAACAAACTTGTTACTTCAGCTCACCAACTTATAAGTAAAGTACAATTACATTGATATTTACACTTGGGGATCGAACTAGGGGTATTACATTGGTAGTGTAGCATGGGCTCACATTACTGATGAGAAAATGAAAGCTTTACAACCTAAAAGTGAGAAGTTTATTTTTGTTGGATATTTAGAAGATTTCAAAGGTTACAGACTTCTTCAACCTCATTCTAATGAAGTTTTTATTAGAAGAGATGTTAAATTTGATGAAAATATCTTGGCCCGCGAGCCATCTTCGACATTTTTTCCATCTTATGTTCCTATTCTAGTTTCGTCTTCTTCATCTGATGACAGTGAGGATGAAAATCCACCTTTGCCTGCTCAGCTTCCTCTAGATGATTCCATTGAACATTAACTTGCACCAGTACCACTGCTTCCCAGATAGGTCCATTAAACTCGAGAAACAATTGATGATTGTGCCAGTGATCCTTTAGATCAATTTGAACATGTTCACAGTTCCAACGATCCTCTTCTCTTTTGGCTCAAGTTTCAGAGATTCATGATCTAAATACATTTATATAAGCTTCAGGTCATCGATATTGGGATACACCAATGAATGAAGAGCATTACTCTTTAATGGAAAATGACACTTGGGATCTTCTACCTCTTTCAAAAGGAAGAAAAATTTTCATATGTAAATGGGTGTATAGAAACAAGTATGGATCATATAGACGTGATTAAAGAAATAAGGATTGGTTAGCTTCCAAAGGGTTCTCTCAAGTTGAAGGCATAGACTATAATAAAACCTTTTTCCCTTTAGCCAAAATGAATTCTATCTGCCTTGTTCTTGCTCTTGCTGCCTCACATAAATGGGAGGTCCATCAGATGTATGTAAAATATACCTTATTGCATGGGGATTTGAAATAATAAATATACATGGAACAACCTCTCGGCTATGTCCAAAATGACTCCAGGCTTGTTTCCTACCTTAAGAAATCTCTTGCTCCTTAAGCTTGGTATGCCAAAATGGAAAACTTTCTTCTTGATATTGAATTTTCTAGATGTCACTATGACCCTAATGTATATACCAAGAAAGTAGGAAGCCATCTCACAATCCTTGTTCTTTGTGTTGATGATCTTATCCTCACTAGTAGTGACCCTAAACTTTTAAACCATGTGAAAACCAACCTTAAGAATAAATTTGAAATGATTGACTTAGGCTATTTGCACTATTTCCTTGGCCTCCAAGTTTTGTGATCAAAGGAAGGAGTTTTTATTTCCCAGTCTTATTATGCTTGTGACCTTCTTCATCATTTTCACATTGAAGATTCTAAACCAGCCCCTTCTCCCTTACATTTTGGAGTAAAAAATGTTGCCACCTGTACTTCTCCCAAAGTTGATGCAACTTTGTACTATTAGTTAGTTGGTAGCCTCTTATATTTGACTCATACCCATCCTGATATTTCCTTTACTATTGGTCTTGTTGCATTGTATATGCAAACACCCCATGAAAGCCATTGGAAAGAAGCTAAAAGGATACTTTGTTATGTCTGGGGTACAATTCACTTCGAAATACATTATAGCTCATAGGGTACTCCTTTATTTTTTGTTTTTATTGATTTAGATTGGGCATGCTATCACACAATCTGTACTTTCCCAAAGCCCAAGGCAAGTGAATGAAAGATTGGCATAAGAGGGGGTAACCTATTACTATCACATTAATAGGAAACCCCTTTCTGTTTAGGATTATATCAATGTTACCCCAGGGGAGACGTCCCCAGTGACCTAAAGGCCTAATAAGACTAGGGAAAGGATGCAAGAAAACCCCCCTCTCACTAGCCACTCAATTCAAAAGGTTCTTAAGGTATTTAATAGATGAAGAAACGATAAAAAGTGGAGTGTAACTGCCAAGAACAAGACAACAAAGAAAATATGGCAGCTTTCAAGTACAAAATATGATGTTAGTGCTTCTTAAGACTATGAAACTTCAAAAAATGGGATAGCTAATGTAAAGTTGCGACAATGTAATAGTTTATAACAACAATGAGTATTTTGTAACAACCACAAGAATTATGCCTTGAAATTGCTAGAAAAAGACAAGAAAAAGTAACTTTGACTAGGCAAATTGATAATAAATTGTCACAAGCAAAGTTGGCAATGTTTAGCTATCATTTAATATGACTTTTGCAGAGAATTTGCTGTAGTTAGATGTTTGTAGAAATCTTTTCTAACGACATAAAATTCTAGTTCTCAAAATTACAAGAAAACACCATGCAAACTCAACATTTATCTAGTATATTGATTGGCAATTGTCACAAGTGATTTCCGGATGAGATAAGTTTGAGTTATGTAGGTGAATGCAGAAATTTAACATGAATTTGTATGGCTGTAGAAATGATTTGCAACAACAAGAAGTTAGTTAATGAATTAGTCTAGTTTAGGGTTAGTAGAAGTTAGCAAAAACTTCAAGGAAGAGAGTTTGAGTGTTTAATCAATCCTTCAATAAGAGAGAGGATGTAACTAGTGCCTTCTAGGGATTATGGATTCAAGTGGATGGCTTCTTATAAGGCTGCAAATCAATTTTTATAGTGCACAAAATTCCAAGAGAAATGCATATGAGAAGTAGTAAGTCCCCCTATGCATTTTCCTCAAGAAAACAAGATACTAGGGTGTAGGCAATTGTAGGCCCTAGAATATTTCTCTCCTTAGGATTTTTATGGGATAAGAAATTCGACAAAGATAACTAGGTCAAAACTTTAGAGTGCTAGGAAACTAGGGCTCTAGCGTTTCACTAGTTACTATATCAACTCAATGAAAAACTTGACAAATATAAAGTAAGAAAGTAGCAAATTAAGTTCCTTACTTCAAGCATTAAGTATACCATGCAATCTCATAATATTGTATGAGAAAATAAAACCATACATAAACCATTCAATAAATGACAAAAATGCATATTTTACCTACTTGCACCAAGAATAATCATGAAAATACCATGCAAGATCACCACAAAAGCTTCTAGGATTGATCCACTTGCAAAAAATCAGCCTTATACAAGACTGAGCCTCACAATTTCAGCCAATATGCCTTCTAGGGAAAACATTTCAAACCTCTCCTCTTGTGTGAGGAGGTGTTATCATAAAAATGAATGTACTTTGTGTTTATTTATACAAAACTGGCGACCTTTAATTAATTTCAGGTCAAATAAAGGCGACCTGGCCAATTTACAAATAAATTCAAATTAGACATAAATAAAATTAATTAGCGTCTACAAACACTTCCAAGGGTGATGCCATTCCCTTATAGGATTATGTTGAGCCCCTAAGGTGGAATGTTGGGCTCTAGATGCTGAACGTTTGGCCTCCAAAGGCCCCAGATGATGCCCACACGTGCCAAATAGCTCACAACTGCCCTCAAAATGAAAACCCTAGCTCTGGATGATGTGAAAGGTCTTGATGGTGACATCATGGGCTCTCAAAGGTCAACGTCCAGGTGGAAAATCAAGATCCCTCTGGGGTCTAGGTCTTCCAGGGTGCCTCCAAGGTGACATCGTTCTTTCTTCCTGGTGCAAATATTTGATGTCTTTCATCCCCTGGCTGGGGTTACAACATCCTTCTATGGGATTTCATCCCCATGAAGGTCCAAGATAATCATTCCCCCATGTGTACATGTCCACCCGGCAAGGTCCTATAGCAACAACAAGTACATCCTCGAGGGGTTCATAAATCACAAGGATCATAACATGTAAATCACATCCAATAATTAAATTACCAAAACATGTGCATCAAACCCCCCTTTACCTAGAGAAATTCTCAAATATGTTATGCAATCTAACAAGTCAGGTTTGGAGAAGGTCACATGGTGTCCTATTGGGATAATGCTCCTTAAGTTTGGGGTGTTACCCAGGTGAGAGCCAATCCAGATCACGTAAGTGTATGAGGTGGTGTGGGGTAGTGTTTGGGCATGGCCTGCAGTGATAACAGGGAAATGTAAATCTTACCTATGGGTGCCATTGCATAGGGCGAGATACACCTTGTCATAGATGCCATTGTTTCCTAGCCCATTCATTTCCTTTTATTCTTAACTTGTTTTCTTTTGATCTTTTGTTTTTATGCTTCAAGGGAAGAGTTTAGGGACACTGTCCTGTCTTGGTGACCAAAAGTGACAGTGTTATCCACAAGCATTTCATGAAGTTGAAAAGGCTGGCTTATGATGAGAGCCCTTTTCTCTTGGCTGTTCCACCAAGAGACACTACCCTGGTTTGGTTACCATATAGATGGTAATGTCATACCGCTACATGCCCATGGTCATAATAGGCCTTCTCATGATGATACCTCCCATCCACCAACTAATACCTTGAGTGTTTGTTTTTCTTATGGGTTCCCTTTTCTTACTAAGAATATTTTTATTGCTTTCTCGAGAATCCCTGGGCGAAGCATCTCAAAAGTTTCATCTTTGGATTTTAACTCTTGCCAGCTACTTTTACCCTCTAGGCCTTTAGCTCCTTCTTCCCACAAGGCAAGGTACAACCCTTCCTAGTGTGGAAAATCCCAATGCCCGAACAAAGGTAGGGGGGGATGAGAGGAATAAAGATGGAAAGTGGTAAGTATGGAGGGAAAAGACAATGACCTTTCAAATAACCACTTAGTGGCAACCCATCCTAAAGGGAGATCAACTTACTAGGGCATCATGTCACCCTTCCAGGTATGAACAAGTTAAAGATAATAATTTCCAAGAAAGCGTTATGAAATGAAAGAGAATTCAATGAAAAATATTCAAGTGCTTCAATAATCAGAGTGACACATACCATGATACCTGGACTCATTACGTCATGGAGAAAGACTTACTACTACTTTAGGACCAGGCTGGTGGGATGGATGCTGCTGCTGCTAATAAATAGGTTTCAATGAAGAAAAGAGGGGCCCTCCATGGCCATGCTCAAGTCATCTGACTCTCGTCACTCCATGTCGAGGACCTATGGGCCTCAAGAAATTATATCCTTAGTTATCCTTAGGGTAGGGGATAACATCTAGCTCCAACTCAGGGACATGTGCTCATCGTAGAGCACATGGAAACCTTAACATCTCTGGTATGACCTGTGCCTGCTAGATCTCAACAAAATGCATCAGTAATCCTTAGGGTGGTGATATCACCTCTTGCTCATATATGATATAATAAAGTAAAGATAATCATAAGAATGCATATATACATAATGGATAAAAACAATATGAAGGTGAAACTACAACTATAATAACATGATATGCAGATGGTATATACAATGGATGCAAATTCCTATCTAATCTACTTACCTGTTGGTTGAATTCTAGGTGTATTCAAATAACTAGTGAAACCATCCTAGAAATATCTCATAATACTTGCCTCTGTGCTTCATCATAAACCAAAACAATGACAGGTCAAGAAAAAAAATAACATGAGTTAGAACATGTATCACATCCTTAGAAATCGTAAATTCTAACTCATGGAGGCAGGAGGGAGGGACAAAATTATGCCAAGTCACACTTCTAGGAAAGTGCTTAATCCATATCAGAAAGGTATCATGAAAAATCAAAGGCTCAAAAGACTGACTCAAAGAGTCTAAATGTTGGCTACCTTGGATGCCATCACATCTCGAGGTCTGGGAAAGGACTAGCACTTTTTTAAGGGAATGCTGAAATACTGATGTAATAAAATTCTTCTTAAGGTATTCAAACTACCCTTGGATTCTAAAAGAAGGATTTTCCCAGGAGAAAAATAAATACAAAGTACATGTTTCCCAACTACACTCTTAGTGACATAGTGAGGTAAAGTAGTTGAAGGGAGCTGGACAACCTTGTCATAAGTATCTTGCTTCAAGAAAGCAACATCCTCACCTTTATCAAAATTTGAGCACAACGATGGTTGATAATATTCTTCATAGAATAAATCCAAGTGCTCAAAGTAATACTCATCAAAATCCTCAAGGTATGACCAAAAATCATCAGGAGAACATTGCACTGGGTCATCCTTGGGTGCTTGGAAAACTTCTATAATTGTATCATCATCTTGTTGCCAAACATCAAAATCATTAGGAACATCATATGATTGTTGTAAAGGAAAAATTCGAAGATATCCTTCCATATCATAAATGGGATCCTTATCAGAACCAATCACATCTCACTTACGTCTTCCAACATGTATGAAATCATCAATATTATCAACCATGTCACTACCTTTGTCATAACACGAAGGATTTAATGCATCCAAGGGCTCTAATAATTCTTCACTTTCCAAATCATAAAATAAAGCATCATCAAAATCTTGGAAAGGGAAATAACTTACTGTGATCACTTCTTGCTGTGCAGGAGTGTCAATGGATTGGATGACTTCATCAAATGGAAGAGGGTCCAGTACATGAACCCCAAGACTCATCTCTTTAATCATCTTTTCACCTTCATTAGAAAATGAAGGACCTAGCTCTTCGAAGGATTCCTTTACTTCTTCACCTTCTAAATCATAGAACAAAGTGTCATAAAAAACTTGGAAAGGAAAATGACTCACCTCATTCTCTTCGTCTTGTATAGGAGAGACAGGATCTTGGAGAGCTTCATCGGACGGAGGAATAAATACTAGTGCTTCATCCTCATAACTCACTTCTTTAGTCAAGTATTTACTGCAATCTATTGAATCATGGGAAAAATATTGCTCCTCCTCAAGGGGTTGCCAAATTTCTTCATAAATATCTCCTTTTATATAAGAGGGTTCTTGAGTATGGCACACATCCCTGAGATCTTCCACAATATCAATGGTGAATCCTTCATTCTCTAGGGATATTGTGAGATTTTTAAGGGAATATTCATATGTCTGGCATTGTGGTTTGACAAACTCAATAAACCTATTGATGAGGTCTATGAAAAATGATATACCCCTATCTTCGCAACAACCCTTAAACCAATCTTGCAAAAAAGATGGCAGAGAAAGTATGAACAATTTTACTAGAACATCCTCCCCTTCCAATTCTATCTCACTTGTGTACTTCAAGAATTATATAATGTGAGTAATTGGGAGGCCTCCAAATCTTGAAGATTTGTTTAACAATTTTGCATCAAAATAATGTGAGTATCCTTGAAATTTTTTGAAATCAATAGTCAGATACAATTTTTCCCAGGACGCCATGATCCAATAACTTGGAAATATCACAAAATTGAGAGTAAGGTGGCACCTTGGAAAAGGTTAGTGGAGTCACCAAATATCGCCTTAAGGATGATCAAAGGGTTGAGGAAATCACCCTCAGTGGATTCGCCAGGTAAGCTTTGTGAAAATAAGGCTTTGGACAAAGGCTTATCGAAAAAGTGTCGTTGAGGAATATTGTCTAAGTGTTCCCCGACGACGGTGCCAAAATGTTATCACAAAATATGTACTAGCCCAAAGCCCAATGCAAGAAAATGCAAGATTGGTGTAATAGGGGGTGACCTATCACTATCACCTTAATAAGAAACCCCTTTCTATTTAGGAGTATATCAAAGTTACCCCAGAGGAGACGTCCCCAGTGATCTAAAGGGATGATAAGACTAAGGAAATGATGCAAGAAAACCCCCCTCTCACTGGTCACTCAAGTCAAAGGGTTCTTAAGGTCTTTAAGAGATGAAGCAACAATAAAAAATGGAGTGTACCTTCCCAGAAGAAGACAACAAATAAAATATGGTAGCTTTCAAGTACAAAATATGATGTTAGTGCTTCTTAATACCATGAAACATAAAAAAAATGGGCTAGCTGATGTAAAGTTGCAACAATGTAACAATTTATAACAACAATGAGTATTTTGTAACAACCACAAGAATTATGCCTTGAAATTGCTTGAAAAAGACAAGAAAAAGTAACTTTGACTAGGCAAATTGATAATAAATTGTCACAATCAAAGTTGGCAATGATTAGCTAGCAATTAATATCACTTTTGTAGGGAATTTTATGCAGTTAGACGACTATAGAAATCTTTTTTAAGAACAACAAATTCTAGTGCTCAAAATTGCAAGAAAACACCATGCCAACTCAACATTTATCTAGTAGATTGATTGGAAATTTTCACAAGTGATTTTCAGATGAGCTAAGTGAGAGTTATGTAGGTGAATGCAACAATTTAGCATGAATTTGTATGGCTGTAGCAATGATTTGCAACAACAACAAGTAAGTTAATGAATTAGTCTAGTTTAGGGTTAGTAGAAGTTAGCAAAAGCTTCAAGGAACAAAGTTTGAGTGTTTAATCAATCCTTCAATAAGAGAGAGGCTAGAACTAGTGCCTTCTAGGGCTTATGGAGTCAAGTGGATGGCTTCTTGAAGGATGCAAATCAATTTTGATAGTGCACAAAAGTCCAAGAGAAATTCATAGGAGAAGTAGTAACTTAAGCCCCCCTATGCATTTTCCTCAAGAAAACAAGATACTAGGGTGTAGGCAATTCTGGGCCCTAGCACCTTGCTCTCCTTAGGATTTTTATGGGATAAGAATTTTGGCAAATATAACTAGTTCAAAACCTTAGAGTGCTAGGAAACTAGGGCTCTAGGGTTTCACTAGTTACTAGATCAATTCAATGAAAAGCTTGGCAAATAGAAAGTAAGAAATTAGCAAATTAAGTTCCTTACTTCAAGCATTAAGTATAACATGCAATCTCATAATATTGTATGAGAAAATAAAACCATACATAAACCATTCAATAAATAACAAAAATGCAGATTTTACCTACTTGCACCAAGAATAATCATGAAAATACCATGCAAGATCACCATAAAATCTTCCAAGATTGATCCACTTGCAAAAAATCAGCCTTATACAAGAGTGTGTCTCACAATTTCAGGCAATAGCCCTTATAGGGTGAAAATTTCAGACCTCTCCTCTTGTGTGAGGAGTTGTGATCATAAAAATGAATGTACTTTATGTTTATTTATACAAAATTGGTGACCTTTAATTAATTTCAGGTCAAATAAAGGCTGACCTGGCCAATTTACAAATAAGTTCAAATTAGACATAAATAAAATTAATTAGCTTCTAAAAACACTTCCAAGGGTGACGTCATGCCCTTCTAGGGTGATGTTGAGCCCTAAGGTGGAATGTTGGGCTCCAGATGTTGAATGTTTGGCCTCTAAAGGCCATGGATGATGCCCACACGTGCCAACTAGCTCACAAGTGCCCTCAAAATGAAAACTCTAACCCTGGATGACGTGCAGGATCATGATGGTGACATCATGGGGTCTCAAAGGTCAATGTCTAGGTGGAAAAGCAAGATCTCCCTTGGTCTAGGTCTTCCAGGATGACTCCAAGGTGACATCCTTCTTTCTTCTTGGTGCAAATCTTTGATGTCTTCTTGCCCTTGGCCGGGTTACAACATCCATCTGTGGTATATCTGCCCCATGAAGGTCCGCACTAATCATTCCCCCATGTGTACCTGTCCACCCGACAAGGTCTTGGAACAATAACAAGTACGTCCTCCAGGGGTTCATAAGTCACATGGATCATAACATGTAAATCAGATCCAATAATTAAATTACCAAAACATGTGCGTCAAACCCCCGTTTACCTTGAAAAATGCTCAAAGACGTTATGCAATCTAACAAGTCAGGTTTGGAAAAGGTCACATGGTGTCCTATTGGGCTAGTCCTCCTTATGTTTGGGGTGTTTCCCAGGTGAGAACCAATCTAGGTCATGTAAGTGTATGAGGTGGCATGGGGTTCAGTGATAACAGGGAAATATAAATCTTGCCTGTGGGTGATTTTGTAGAGGATGAGTTGCACCTTGTCATAGATGCCATTGTTTCCTAGCTCGTTCATTTCCTTTTATTTTTAACTTGATTTCTTTTGATCTTTTGTTTTTATGCCTCAAGGGAAGAGTTGAGGGAAACTATCTTAGCTTGGTGACCATAAGTGACAAAATTATACACAAGCATTTCATGGAGATGAAAAGAATTTCTCACGACGAGACCCCCTTTCTCTTGGCTATGCCACCGAGAGCTACTACCCTGGTTTGGTGAACAAATAGATGGTAATGTCATACCGCTACATGCCCATGGTCATAATAGGCCGACTCATTATGAGACCTCCCATCCACCAACTAATACCTTGAGTGTTTGTTTTTCTTATGGGTTCCCTTTTCTTACTAAGAATTTTTTTACTCCTTTCTCAGGAATCCCTGGGTGAATCATCTAAAAAGTTTCATCTTTGGATTTTAACTCTTGCTAGCTACTTTTACCCTCTAGTCCTTTAGCCCCTTCTTCCCACAAGGTAAGGTACAACCCTTTCTAGTGTGGAGAATCCCAATGGCCAAACAAATGTAGGGGGAGATGAGGGGAATAATGAAGGAAAGTGGTAAGTATGGAGGGAACGAATGATGACATTTCATAGACCCACCCAATGGAAACCCATCCTAAAGGGAGATCAACTTACTAGGGCATCATGTCACCCTTCCAGGTATGAACAAGTTAAAGAGAATACTTTCCAAGCAAGCGTTATGAAATGAAGGAGAATTCAATGTAACATATTCAAGTGCTTCAATAATCAGAGTGACACACACCATGATACCTGGACTCATTACCTCATGGAGCAAGACTTAATTCTACTTCAGGACCAGGCTAGTGGGATGGATGATGCTGCTATTAATAAATGGGTTGAACTTAAGAAAAGAGGGCCCCTTCAGGGCCATGGTCAAGTCATCAGACTCTCAGTATTCCATGTCTAGGACCTGTGGGCCGCGAGACATGATCTCCTTAGTTATCCCTAGGGTAGGGGATAACAGGGCCAATGACCTCTATGATTGATGTTCTATTGTAGGCTATGTTTTCAACCTTGGTTCAGGGCCTATCAGTTGGGCTTGTAAGAAACAATAAGTTATTTCTCTTTATTCAATAGAATCAAATTACCAAGAAAATATTAATACAAGTCAGGAAGCCTTGTTTCTTTGACATATCCTTTCATAGTTTGGATTCTAGTAGCAACATCCGACCACCCTCTAGTGCGACAATGAGAGTGCCATCAAGCTTTCCAAAGATCTAGTTCAACAAAAAAAACACACATCAAGATACACATGCATTTCATCAGATAGCTCACTCATGATCGAGTTATTGAAGTTCTCTTTTTCCCTACAAAATATCAAGTTGCAAACATTTTCACAAAGTCTCTTACATAAGTGAAGTTTTACAAACTTCGATCTATGTTAGGAGTTTAGAAATTTTTCATTAAGGGTGGATATGATCTAATTACTCCTTTCTTCTCCTATTCTATCACCTTTGTAAATCCTTCAATCCTATCTTAAGTTGTTCTTAAGGAGGGATGTTAGGATATTTATACACTTAGGAGTTAGTTAAGATCAACTTGGTCTAATGTGTCATTAGGTAAAAGTGTGTGTCTTTAGTATGCATCAGTATGCATTTGTAGTTAGGTAATCCAACTATTAGATATGTTCCCGACATAGAGTGATCTGATGGATCATATTCTCCTCGATCTTAATGATTACATTGATATGTGGCTTAACACCTAATTAGTCCATGATCTCTATTTAAAGAGCATGGAGGGTCATTTTCCGATGATTGATTGTGAGAAAATATCGTGTGAATTTCTCTGTAATATTTTCTTTTGCATTAATAAATTTCTCCAAGTGGCCACGTTGGATGGGGCCATGGATGTTTTCCCATAGGGGTTTTACCACATAAAACATTACTGTGTTGATATTTGATCTGGTTGTGTGAGTGGTTACTGAAGGTGTGCACCCTCTATTGGAATGCTCGTGTTGTAGAACATTTGGTGTTTATGTAAATTTGCAAGAGAGCAAGGAACACATTTAATCATTGCTTTTGGAGGTGATAACGATTTCCTCTTCCCCAATTTAAGGTATGGAGATATTTGGTGTCTATCTATATATCCTTCTGTTTTGATTTATCAAAAGTTATTTCTTTTTATAAAATTTCATTTGAAAATTAAAATTATGGTGCTAATTTCATATAGAATTTTATATTCCATTGTTCATTTTGTTGCTAGGAGTGAATATTAATTAATTAATATATATAAAATATATAGATATGTGAGGAACATAATATGTTTTGTTGATACTGAGAGGGGGGTGAATCAATATCAAGTACAATTTAAAACCTTTTTCAACTTATACTTAAACCATTCAACTATATCCAATGAGAAATGAACAATAGGATAAGAGTTACACCAATACACCACAATACACTATGCACAATATATGAGAAATAATCAATAGTTATTGTTCAAGGGAAGTAATGACTTCCAAAGGTAGCTACAAATTCCAAATGTAAAGGGAGGGATAAACCTCTAAGAGGAAGATACAATCATCCAATACCAAGAGAGAGTTGAACTCTCCATCCTTTCCCCTTCCTTCCTCCCAAGAATATATGAGAGATAATAAAACTTTACATTAAATCATCACCATCAACCAATCATCACATAGAACCTGATAATGCTTCCTGAGACTTCTTCAATTTTTGTAATTCTTCAATTCTTGGAGTACTCTGATCCTGCATATAATATTATTCAATGTATTCTCTGAAACTCCTCCAAGTTCCACTCCTTGAATCCTCCCCAAAAAGAAGTTATAGAAAGAATGGTAGACTTTATTCAATTCTGGTCTATTCAAGAGACCTCACTTGTACAGAATGCCCCACGCTCAATATTTAACATCCAATTTTGAAACTCACACACAAGAAACTAAATTCCGTACTATTTCCAATGAAATTTGTCCCACATCATTTGGATTCTCGATGAAGACGTTATGACTATTTTACCCAGAACACATGTTTATTGACTACCTTCAAGACCGGTCACAAACCCTATCTTCCACAGAGTG
>JASDQU010103910.1:349177-391596 GCA_032191745.1 Picea mariana | reverse complement strand
ACTGATCTACTAGGGGGTTAGAGATAAAACATAAATCAAATAACATAGATGAGACTCATGTATTCGGGATGGGAAAAGTATCTTTTCATTAACTTCAATATGAACCAACTTACAATGATTTCTGAGGCCGGTCACCGTTCCACGATCCTGATCCTGGGCTCTTCCTCTTCTTTTTGTCCTCCAACTGCTGCCTCTTGAGTTTCTCCTAAAGCTTGAGGCAAGGCTATAGGGTTGGGACAAAACTGGCTTGGCAATTTGGCAGAGTTTCTTTGCTATGATTTTCCTCCTTTGAATAGTACCCCTACCCCTCCTTTTATAGGCTAGGAGGAGCTAGGGTTTTTGGCGAACTCTCGGCCATGCATGGCTCGGAGTTCCAGTTAACTGACAAACAGCCTCGTGTCCCAGCGGAAACTTTCCTGATTTTTTTCTTTGTTAGGTACCCGCGGGCTATTTTGGGTTAGCCCGCGGATACCCGCGTGCAGTATAAGGACAGCAAGCGGTTGCCCGCACCCAGTGAGAAGTTAGGGCGCGGGTTGCTTGTTTTAAGTGGTTTTTTGAGGATTTGCTCAGCATGGCTTTGGCTAGGAAGAGGCATGAGTTGGCCTAATGCCAGATAAGCAGGGATAGTGCAATTTAGGGTTATAACAATATTGTCCCAAGGAAAACTACCCTACGCCCTTCATCGATCAAATCATCGATAATTGCACAAGGAGTGTAATCTTCTCTTTCATGGATGAATTTTCTGGGTATAGCCAGATTGAAATATTACCTGTTGATCAACATAAGACAGCCTTTATCTGCCCATGGGGAACTTTCGCCTATCGAAAGTTACCATTTGGCCTCAAAAATGCTGGTGCTACTTTCCAGCGGGCCATGTCATACGATTTCCACGATATCAAGCATATCGCAGAGCCTTACCTCGATGATTTACCCACCCACTCATCCAATCGATCTGATCACATTGATCACTTGCGGGCGATTTTTCTTCGATGTCGGTTCTACTGTATTCGCTTGAACCCACACAAGTGCAATTTTACAGTTGAATCTGGTCGACTCCTCAGTTTCATTGTCTCCAAAGATGGGATCAGAGTGGATCCCTTAAATATTAAGGCCATTCTATCCTTACCACCACCTACCAATTTAACCCAACTCCAAAGTTTGCAAGGCAAAGCAAACTTCCTTCGCCGTTTCATCTGCAACTACGTCGAGATAACTAAAGGATTCATGCGGTTACTGCAGAAAAACACCCCTTTCATCTGGGATGACACTGCCCAACGGTCATTCGATGCTCTCAAGCACGCCTTGACCCATGCTCCCTTGTTACACCCTCTGGAGTATACAAAGGACTATACCCTTTACTTGGCCAACTCTGCTTCCACTATTGCGATGGTGTTAGTTCAAGAGGACCCCAACGGAGAAGAACATGTGATTTATTACCTGAGCCAGAGTCTATCTGGACCCAAACTCTGATATTCACATGTCGAGAAACTAGCTCTGGCAGCCATCATCACTGTCCAGAGATTCTGCCATTACATCTTATTACGCACCACCACGGTGATCGCGGACTCCAACCCCATGTACCACATCTTGACACGTCAAGTACTTGGGGGAAAATATTCTAAATGGATCATTATTCTTCAGAAATTCGATCTTGAGTTTACGAAGGCCAAAGCCAAAAAATCCCTGGTGTTTGTAGAGATTATCTGTGCTCTTCCTCGTGCCGATGAAAACATTGAACCTAGAGATTCTCTCCTCAATGAATCTCTCTTCCTCATCAGCACCCTTGATCCTTGGTACGGAGACATTATCCTCTACCTTCAAACCCAACGTTTTCAGCCCAATATTTCTCGTGAAGAGCATCGACGCATTCGTCTCCACTCTCGTCATTATCTCATCATCGACGATACCTTGTATCGCCATGGTATTGACACCATCCTTCGATGATGTCTGATTCACGAGGAGGCTGAACACATTTTGAACGATTTTCACCCTGGTGCCTGTGGCAGTCATCTTTCCGGGATGGCCACAACCCAAAAAATCCTACGTGCTGGCTACTTTTGGCCCTCGATTTTCAAAGATTGCATCGAGGTCATCAAAAAATGCCCACCCTGCCAAGTATTTAACAAGAAGGCATGCACCCACCCTACTGCGCTGCACCCCATTATCGCCATCGGCCCCTTTGCCAAGTGGGGTATCGATTTCATGCAGTGTAAGCCTACCTCAGTCGGGGGGCACAGTTATATCATTGTCGTCATCGACTACTTCACCAAATGGGCTGAGGCTATGCCTACCTTCCTGAACAATGGTCGTACTACAGCTTTGTTCCTTTTCAACCATATCATAACTCGTTTTGGTGTACCACGTGCCATTGTCACTGATCATGGTGCACACTTCAAGAACCAGATGATGAGCGAATTACATGTCAAATTGGGTTTTCTCCATTAAAACTCATCCCCTTACTACCCTCAGGCCAACAGACAAGTTGAGGCCATCAACAAAGTCCTAAAAACCTTGATCCAACGCATGGTAGGGGAAAACAAGACATCGTGGCATTTACAACTTTTCTCCGCTCTCTGGGCTTATCGCACTTCTGTGAAAACCTCGACTGGATTTACTCCTTTCCAGTTGGTGTATGGCATTGAAGCCGTTCTACCAATCGAGTGTGAAATTCCATCACTCAAACTTAAAGTAGAACTCCTGCCCCATACTTCTGCTAAAGAAGAACGATTCTTGTATCTATCCAAGATGGACGAAACACGTCACGATGCTTCTCTCATTAATGAGGCACATCATAAATGAATTAAGAGTCAATATGACAAATCCATCCACCCTTGGACTTTTGCAGAATTAGACTTAGTCCTCGTTTATGACCAAGCTCACGATAAATTGGGGACAGGAAAGTTAGAACCTCTATGGAACGGTCCTTACATCGTGAAGCATGTCCTACATAGAGGCGCCTATGAATTAGTAGATCATGATGGAATTTCCCTAGAATAGCCCCAAAATGGGCTTTACCTTAAAAAGTACTATGCCTAGATCACCTAGCATCTGTACTTTGTACATTATTGTATTTTAGTTTGGTGTGTCTTTTTCTTTTGCGTGCTCGAGTCTTTACCGTTGCCACTAATGATTGTGCTTTTGTTTTCATGCACAGATGACATCTTCCTTTCCTATCTTTTTCGGGTTTGTGGATGGTGCTAGTCGACATACCTGGAACATTGCTTCGGCAGCATGGGTTATTTACCAATTTGATGAGGTGGTGAGTTCAAGAGGTATATGCTTAGGACCAGCAACCAACAACATGGCAGAATATCATGCTGTCATCGGATTGTTGACCCAAGCGTCCTCCCTTGGTATCTCTCGTATCATTGTTTACTTAGACTCCCAACTCGTGGTCTATCCACTCAACCGTATCTACGCTATCTGTAATCCTATCCTGCTATGTCTCCACCTACAAGTTCGCCACCTTGAATGAATGTTTGATTACATTGAATATAGACACATTCCAAGAGAACTTAATAGTGTTTTGGATTCATTGGCTAATTACATCATGGATCGGTATCTCGCCCGCATATAATATT
Source organism: Picea mariana (assembly GCA_032191745.1). Classification (NCBI taxonomy): domain Eukaryota; kingdom Viridiplantae; phylum Streptophyta; class Pinopsida; order Pinales; family Pinaceae; genus Picea; species Picea mariana. The sequence continues at coordinate 388,015 of JASDQU010103910.1, read as the reverse complement.
TAAGGAAAGAAAAATTGTACATTACATGTAAATTAAAAACACATCACAGACATCATCGTGTACAAATCATTGGCACTGTAAAAACTCAAAACTATATATATATATATATATGGTGTGACAGAAATGTTTTGATTACATCAAAAAAGTATGTAGAAGAGAATAATGTCGGGTCTTTAAACCCCTACAACGTCGCCTGACAAGGCATACAACATACGATCACCAGAGAGACTCTAATCTCCTCGCACTACATTGTGTTGTGAGTAACACATCACCATGTGCACTACACATCTCAGTAAAGAATTGATATTCTCTGGCACTCCCACAATGTGCCTCTGCAGATGTAAAGGCACTTCTCCCCTCCATAGAGGAGGAATGCCCATCATGAGGCCTTGGAGGTTTCTTTCAACCTCCCAGAGACCTATCACTGGTACTGCCGAATTTGCTACAACCAAAATGCCCCCACGATGTCCTGGTATTGGTATATCGGCCAAGCACACTACTCCCTTGTCTGCATGTTGAAAACAATACATCTGTTAAAAACTCTTCTACATACCCAAAAAAATATATATACATAAAAAAACTTAAAAAACAAAACTAGACAAGGTATGGCTCAGTCTCTTACCTGACACATCCCAGTCTTCCCCCGCGGGTAAAATCAAATCCATACTCTTGCGGAAATCTACCTCAGCATACAGGGAGTCCTCTATCCAGAGATATTGTCGTCTTATCCAGGCAAAGAAATCACCAGTAAAATGGAACTCTGACTCCGCTACTAGCCTCGGAGATAGACTGGTCCACCTCTCCATCCTTGGTTCATCCACTGGTCACACCGCTAGTGCTATATGAGGCTACATCTAGGGGCTATGCTCCAGGAAAAATGAGACCAGAAAAGAGCCATAACCAAACTGTTTCTATCCCATCCGGCACCGTGAAACCTATTCCTTCACATTTCGAAGGAACCCTGCACTCCAGTTGAACAATATTGGTTCCAAACACTAGACACCATAAGCCACCTGCAATCTTGATGCTAGATGCGTGCTAGTACTACCCATCACACTCATGATGGCAAATAGTATGTAATGGAGGGGTAGCTCTCGAATATCCTTGATAGGGATTCTACCCCCTACCATCCTTGCTCCCGGGACACAGTGACGTGCCAGATATGCGTCCACTTGCTCAGGTAGTGCCCTCTGCCTGGAAAAATATATGGGAACCCCTCTTTTCGAGAGACTAGTCAAGAAATGCATGTCTTCTAACTCGATGGTTAGAAGCTGTGTGCTAATCCGGAATCCTTGCTCAGCAACATCCCATAGGCCGATCATGTGCTCAAGCAACAAAACCTCCTTCTTCATTTTTTGCAACTTGAAGAATTTGAGTAAGCCACAAGCTCTCAATGTGGCCTACGTGCGGGGACTCCGCAAGGTAGCTAAGTCATCAATATCATGTTCTCATTCTTTCCACTCGATCATGGTCACCGAAATCACCTACAAAACAAAACAAATAAAAAAATTTCATTATTTCAACGTTTTGGTATTTTGGCAATTTTCAAAAGCAATCTAAAAACATGAAATCTAATGCCCACGTCATTTAAAGTAACCACACCCTCTTTTACAATCACCATGCCCTCTCTTAGCCATTCAATATTCATCATACAACAACGAAACGTTTTTAAATGCAAACGATTTCTTTATGGCTATGTGGGCATTTGTGGGGATTTTCTCATGGGTTCTTTTCCAAAAATGACCCATCCAATTAGCTATTGAAGAGTTGGCATCTTGGCCATCTTCTTCTACAATGTTTTTGCAAAAAGAATCCCCTTTTTCCATCATTTTTCAAAGAGGCTGATTTGGTTCTGTTTGGGGCAACTTAGGGCTTCATATTTTAAATTAAATGATGCTATGCAAATGAATATTAAACCATGTAATTGAAAGAAGGAGAGATGAAAATATACCTGGTCCGAATAGCAAGAGAAACGGTCAACCGTAGCTCCGGTAGCGAGCAAAACAAGATCTACCTCAAAATGGGAATCTCCACTACTCCAAAATCCTTATGCAAAATGAAATGGTAAATGAAATTTTCATTGTATTTTTATTTATAAGTTTCCATTTTTTATAAGGTATAGTCATTTATGGGTTTCTCTAACAATATAATGGCTTCACTAAACCCCTGGTTTGTAGTTTTGACATCGCAGGTTTCCTGGCAGTTCTGATGGATTATTTACCTTGTCACGCTTATGAGCATAGTCTTAGTTCATTCTCAAGCTCGAAAATATGAGAACGCAACCGGGTAAAATTTTATCTCTTTTTCGGACCCGTACAGATACATAAACACACGAATGAAGAAACCCCCCTGGAGTCATCTTTAAACCCTTTTCAGACTCTCTAAATATGAAAAGATTGTCAAGTGATCTTGCTTCCTTTCACACTCATTAAAAGGTTAGAAAGGGCGTATTTTGAGCGATAGTTTATCTCTTTTTCAGTCTCGTTAGACTACTGTACGAAAAAGGAACTGAGAGAGTTCTCTTTTAAGTGTTTTTCCAAACTCTATAATCCTGAAAAACCTTCGAGTTTTCTATCTTTGGACTCGTTAAAACACACATCGACAGGTCCATATGGGACCGATCCCTTACTTCTTCTAGTTTGTTAAACAAAGGAAGAGGAACTTACCGAAGGTGAGTTATATCGAGCATGTGTTATCCTCCTCGATATCATTAAATCAAAAAGAGGTACTCGTCTATCTGGGCGGGGGGAAAAAATTGAAAGGAGCAAGCCAAGCAGTCTCTTGAGAACATTACCCAACAATTCTTAGAGTCACCCTGAACCTCTGCACTGAGCCAATCCTTTGAGTTCCTTTCACTCCTTTGGGTCACCCAACGCAAGTCACAGTGTCCACTGCATAGTTTTGGTCCATGTCATGTTTTGTTGTTGTGCCTCAGTGTTCAAGGGAAGTATCTGCCTCTAGAGTCATCCATCCCAAATATCTTGCCTCAAAACCTGTTTCATTCCATGTCTATTTGATCTACCAATTACATCTCTATAGTCGTTTCGTGTCATTGATGGGGGATACATCAAGGCCCTCCCTCGACGAGTCTATTCCTGTCGACTTCGACACATTATCCTGGAATTAGGATTAGAAACAAGTTAGTATTTTGGGACCAGCATGTCTCAATGACAGGCCTCCTCACATTTGACAATAGGTTTACATCATTGACCTCTGATCGTATGATTCCATGGATTTTCGACTCCATCTCATCCATTCACATTCGTTGGAATGTACTAGGGTACCTTGGGAATCATTGACATTAATGGTGATCTCCCTTGCACTTGTTAAAAATTCACACCATTGACCGGTAGTCAAGTGGTTTCCTCCATGTTCGACATCAGGACATCTATTCACATGGTTAGATTCGTACCATATTGGGATTGGTAAGAAGACCCTGGGTTGAGTGATCACTTTGATATATGCTTTGCCCAGGTTGCGAAGGAGTTTCTATTGGAAAAATAACACATATATTGTTACATAGATCCACTTTGTATTGGTCGTGGCTACGTCTTGTCATCTCGTAGATCCACTGTGTATTCTTCATGGCTACAATCAGTCCAGGTCATCAGAGTATAGATCCACATTGTATGTTCGGTGGCTATACCTTCTTATCAATACAATTATGGATCCACAATGTATTTTGTGGCAGCCATATCTTGAAAGTCTTGATCACCCAAGCATAGGTATGCCTTCCTTGGGTTTTCAAATATGTCATGATATTTGTTGAATGTTTGTGTGTAGCTTCCGTCAGGTTCTCCGAGTCTATACCCTTGCTTGAACATCTACAAAGCATTTCAGTTATCAGTTCACATCTTCTAACTTCATACTTTGGGAGTCATTCTGTTACACCTCAATATTGCTCACTCTGATAAGTGTCGTAAGTGTCGCATGATCCTCTCAACTGTCACAAGTGTCGCATGTTCCTTACAACTTTTGCAAGTGTCGCAAGTTGTTCACAGGTATCGCAAATGGTGTTCAAGCATACTGCCATAATAACAACTCTAAGGAGGCACTTAAGACATCTCATACACTTGATTTGGAGGAGGGGAAATGATTAACTGAAGTCAAGGAACATTTATCACCTAAGAAGAGCTCTTAAACAAAGGTTTTGAAGGTGAGCACTCCCCTACATCAGCCTTAGGAGCACTGGTGATCCCCTGTAAGGTCTCAGGGAGCATTATAATGCTTGTCTGCCCCTCTGAAGGAGCGTTATCCATCCTTGGAGTGTTGGCACCCCCCTCAAGCTTCCTAGGGAGCGCTACAACGCCCTAATGCCCCTTTTGAGAGAGCGTTATCTAATATGAGGCAGTAGTTGTCCCGTTGAGGAGAATAAGGGGAGGATCTTTCAAGTTTGGAAGGTAGTTGCATTCAAATTCCTGGTTCCATCAAGAGATCCCTGATCCAAGGAGGTAATTCCTCAACTTGTTCTAAAGATAACTCAAGAGGTTAAGCTCCTCTTAACCTATATAAGAAGGCTCTATGGTGGTGAGAAAGGAGGAAGAATTGCTAGCATGAAACCTATGATCTCATAGGAAACACATAGTCAGTGAAAGGAGAGTGATCAGTGAAGTTTCTATCATCCAGGTTGTGGATATTTCGAGCAAGGGTTAGACGAAGGGGACTTGATGAAGTTTTCGCATTCGCATCTACGATTGTAAGTACTGCTGTCGTTATTCTCATTAATATGACACGCTTGGCCTGTTTCTTTCTAGTTTGTGTCTGATCTTACATGAACTTATCATTGATAGATAGATCTGTTTTCAAGCTAATATCAATAGAGTAGGAAGCGGTCATATCTTGTTTGTCTACAGGACTCAGCGAGGAGCGAGAGTTTGGAGCTCAATTTGGAGTGTGTAGGGACAAACATCGATAAAGAGGTACTACTATTCTCCTTCCTTCTCATGTATTAGTTTTTATATATTTGAAAGGAAGTCAGTGTCCACGTTAAGCACCTTCTGTCTTAGAGTTAGGGTCTATCTCTTTGAGGCAATCTACCTGTCCGCAGGGAGATTTTCCTACAACAGCTACCAACTCCAAATCATGAGCGACATAGTGCCTTTCATGCTCCTTCAATTTCCTTGATTCATAACATACAACAAACCCATTTTGACTGAGGACTCCACCAAGTCCTTTACATGCATCTGTGCATACAATGATGTCTTCATTTGGATCTGTAATCCTTAGTATTGGAGCACTTTTTAATAATTTCTTCAAGTGTTGGAAACCCTTTTCACAATCCAATGTCCATTGAAACTTCACACCCTTCTTTTGGAAGGAAGTGTTTGGGTGTGCAATCTTTGAGAATCCTTCAATAAATCTCCTTTGTAGCCTACAAGGCCCATGAATGATATGAATTCGATCACATTATTTAGTGATGACCATCCTCTAATGGCTTCTATATTCTCAGGATCCGTTGTTATCCCTTCCTCTGAAATGATATGCCCTAAATAATGAATTTCCTTCTGATAAAATGAGCACTTGCTCAATTTGGCGTACAATTGATGCTCCCTTAATACTTGTATTACCATCCTCAAGTTTTGTTCATTCTCTTCCTCCAACTTAGAATATATAAGAATGTCATCTAAAAATAAATTGACAAACTTATCTAAGTGTTCTCTGAAAATACCATTCATTAAACACATGAAGACAGTTGGTGAATTTGATAACCCAAATAACACCACTGTGAACTCATAATGACCATAACTTGTTCTGAAAGTATTCTTGTTGATGTCTTATTTTTTGGGTATGTGTCATATTCCTTTTATTTGTGTGTTTGGGTGCGTTAGATTCGACAACTGCGTTTGACGATCCCTTTAGTATTTTTTGGGCGGTTTTTGCAATTTTTAGCAGATTTTGTTATTTTTAGCAGTTTTCTAAATTAATCCTGAATTAAGGGATTAGGGTTTTGGTATATACGAAATACCTAATTTTTTTTTTTATATATATTGTATGGTGAATGGTGAAATTAATACAATAAAGAGTTGAAAGGTTTTCTCTTGGTTAAGGTTTTTCGGTATAAATCTCTGTGTACTATGTGTATGAGCCATTGATTAATTTCTATTTTTCTTAAGAATCTATATGCATTGCTTTACTACATAGGTTTAAAACTTACATGTGGTATCATAGCTCGTTTTTGGATTTAGAGGGAAGCCTTTGTTGTTGAGGGTTTGGCTTAGTCTTGATAGATCAAGTTTATCTTGGGTCTGTGATAAACATGGCTTTAGTGGGAGATTTTGCAGTGGTTATCTGAGTGTATAAAGAGGAATGAAGAGCTCTTCTAGAATCGATATAGAGAAGTTCAATGATAAAATATTTGAACTACAGAAGTTCAAGATGGAGGACCTTATTGTAGACAAAGAACAATGGATCATTGTGGATCCTGGTACACAACCTAGTGGTATGCAATCTACTGGCACACAGTTGACTGGTAGACAACCTACTAGTACACCACCTACTGGTATGTCAAAGGAATATTGGGAGAAGTTTGACATAAGATCAAGTAGTACTATTTGACTCTACCTGGAAGATTTGGTGTTGTTGAATGTATCGGGAGAATCTACAACCAAGGAACTATGGAATAAGTTAGGGAATTTGTATCAGTCAACGTTCCATGTAAACAAGTTGTTTCTTTGAAAGAAGTTGTATCATATTAGGATGGAATATGGAGATTCTATGAATGAACATATAAATTCCTTTAATACTCTGGTAAGTCAACTTGTCTCTGTTAATATTACGATTGCAGAAGAAGATAAGTGTATCAATTTGTTATGTTCTTTTCCAAACTCTTGGGATAATCTGGTTGTAGCAATTGGTAGTACCACTTAATCTACATTGAAGTATGAGGATGTAGTTACATCCTTGTTATCTGAAGAGATGAGGTGGAAAATCATGGATGGTCATAGCAAAAATTATTTATCTATAAGAGGTCTTACCCAACACAAGAATCCTGGTAAGTCTTCCGGGGGGAGATCTAAATCTATAGGTAGATCTAAGTCTCCAAAAAATATTTCAGGAAATGGTGGAAGTGTGGTAAAACAGGGCATTATAAGAAATATTACAAGTCNGATGGTCATAGCAAAAATTATTTATCTATAAGAGGTCTTACCCAACACAAGAATCCTGGTAAGTCTTCCGGGGGGAGATCTAAATCTATAGGTAGATCTAAGTCTCCAAAAAATATTTCAGGAAATGGTGGAAGTGTGGTAAAACAGGGCATTATAAGAAAGATTACAAGTCTAAGAAGGTTTATAAACCAAAGGGATCTTATAATACCTCTTCCACATAGGCGAAAACCTCCACTGAAGAAGGAGGTGATGTTTACCTAGCATCTACAGATACACATGCAGACCTTGATGTATAGTTGATCAACTCATGTGTGTCATGCCATATGACCCCTCACAGGGAGTGGTTCTCTGAATATGAAAAATACAATGGTGGTCATGTATTCCTAGGATATGACTCGATAGCCAAAATCATGGGATGTGGAACGGCTAAGTTGTTGCTAAAAGATGGAAGTATTATAACTCTCCCTGGGGTTCTGCACATTCCAAAACTAGCCAAGAGCCTAATATCTATAAGAAAGTTGGATGATCTAGGAGTGGATACTATATTTGGAAAGGGTACTTGCAAGATGGTACGAGGAGTAATGGTGTTGATGAGGGGAGTTCAGTGTGGAACTCTATACAAGTTGTTGGGAAGCACTTATACTAATGGGTGTAATAGTTTTTTTGTCCTTGAGCTGATAAATGAAGGAGACAAGACCAATATTGTCCCAAAAAGGAAGACCATGTTGTGGTATCAAAGACTAGGGCATATTGGAGAAAAGGGCCTTCGAACACTACACAGTAAATGTATGGTTGAAGGTATGTATAATTTCACTATGGATTTTGATTTCTTTGAACATTGCATATATGGTAAACAGAATCGAGTAAGATTCACATCTGGTGCTACAAGAGCAAAGGGGATCTTAGAGTTGATACATAGTGATGTGTTTGGACTTGTTCATGTTCCATCCCTAGGTAAATATGTGTATTATGTTTCATCCATAGATGATTTCTCAAGGAACACATGGATTTGTTTTCTTAGAAAGAAATCTGAGGTATTTGATAAATTTAAAGAGTTTAAGGCTCTAGTAGAAAATCAGACAGAGAATAAAATAAAGGTATTGAGGACTAGCGCAATTGGCAGTTTGATGTATGCAATGGTCTGTACTAGATCAAACATTGCACATGTAGTGGGATTTTTTAGCAGGTATATGTCAAAACTAGGGAAGGAGCATTGGACAACAATAAATAGGGTCTTCAGGTATTTGTGTGTCGCTACCAATTATGGATTGTACCACCAAGGAAGACCGAGATTGGATAGAGTGGTGGACATACATGGCTTTGTTGATGCAGACTAGGCTGGAGATCTGGATCACATAAGATCTACAAGTGGGTATGTTTTTAACCTATTTGGAGGCAAAATCAGTTGGATGAGAAAAAGACAAGTTGTAGTGGAAATCTCAACTACAGAAGTTGAATACATGGAAGCCACTCTTGCAAGAAAGGAAGCAGTACAGTTACAGAGATTGTGTTCAGTTATTGGGTTGGTACAACAAGAAGTGAAATTATATTGTGACAGTCAGAGTGAAATCTTCTTGGAAAAGAACCCATCTTATCATTCGAAGACAAAGCATATTGATGTTCAGTATCACTTTGTGAGAGACATGGTTGAAGAAAAGAAGGTATTGCTTGAAAAGGTTGACACTTTGAAGAATGTTGCAGACTCATTAACAAAGTATGTGAGAACAGAAAAGTTCTCCTGGTGTAGAGTAACAATGGGCATTGTTTCCCTGGATTGTTGACTATATAATCATGTGGACCCCTGGATGCAAAGACAACAACAAGTGGGAGAAGGTCCGGTATGTATTATATTCTTTGCATGTGTGTGTGTGGGCGTGTCAAATTCGAAAACTACATTTGAAGATCCCTCTAGTAGTGTCCTTTGTGTCGTGTGCACCGGGCGCTTCCTAGGGGGGGCCAGGTATGACCCCCTGGTTACGCGCAACATTTAGGGCAGCGCCTCGAAATGTTTTTTTGGGCTTTTTTTTTTTTTTTTAGCACTTTTATAAATTAATCTCAGATTAAGAAATTAGGGTTTTGGTATCTATAGAATACCTAAAAACATTGTATATATATTGTGTGGCGAATGGTGAAATTAATACAATAAAGAGTTGAAAGGTTTTCTTCTTTCCGGTATAAATCTCTGTGTACTATGTGTATCATCCATTGATTAATTTATGTTTTTCTTAAGAATATATATGCTTTTCTTTACTTCACAGGTTTAAAACTTACATTCTTATTTAATTCTTACTTGATGATAACTGGACCTAAGATCAATCTTGGAGAAATTTTTTGAATCTTTCAATTGATCAACGAGGTCATTGATCCTTGGCAATGGATACTTATTCTTCACAGTTACCTTTTTAAACTTCCTGAAGTCAATGCAAAGTCTCAATGTTCCATCCTTTTTCCTCACAAATAATACTGGGACACCCCAAGGTGACACACTTGGGCATATATACCCCTTCCTTATAATCTCTTCAAGTTGCATTCTCAATTCCTTCAATTCTAGTGTACTCATCGTGTAAGGAGTCTTGGATATTGGAGTTTCTCCAGACATCAAATTTATGGAGAAATCAATGTCTCTTTTAGGGGGTAATCATGGTATTCCTTTAAATACCTCTTCAAACTCTTTAGGATTGCATACTATTCAATATTTTGCACTCCATCCTTAGGTTTTTCATCTATATGAGCTACAAATATTTGACACCCTTTTCTGTAACATTTCTTCAGCTGCAATGCTAAAATTTCTCTCATGGTTACTGCCCTGGTAATTCCCTACACTATCCTTAGGTTCCCTTCATAATCCAAGCAATTAAATGACTTGTTATGACAGTCTAGGATAGCATGATGTTTTTCCAACCAATCCATCCCAATTAGACAGTCATAGGAACCTAAAGAAAAGATGTTCAAATATTCCTTGGTGTTAATTCCATTCATGTCCATAGGACATGACTTAACTATCTCATTAAATTTTCTTTTGGCACCGGTAGCCAGCTACACCAATGAAGATTTTCCATGCTTGCTTCTTGGAAAATGAAAAATTTCCACCATCTTAGGATCTATATAACTATGACTAACTCCTAAATAAATTAAAATAACAATGGTTTGGTTGTTGATCATACCCTCCACTTCAATCATATGTGACTGATACTTTGCTTACTTGTTGTCCAGGGTTGCATAGATCCTTGGTACAATTTTCCCCATGTCCTCCATTATTTCATCTTGTTGTAAATTTTGAACAGTCCTCACATTTTCACCTCTGTGAGGGAAATCTCTAAACATATGATCTCCTTTACAACCCCAACATTGAATAGGTGGTGTTGTAATAGAAATCAAAATCGACTATGCTGCACAAGAAGGAAGGGCACATGTTGTTATGGCATGCAGGAAAACAAGGGCCACCAATGATTTGATATAAGAATGGCAAAAGGAATGCTTTGGGATGGCTGGCCTTCTTGATATAGAAGTGATGGGGTTAGAGCTTCTTTCGCTAAAATCTGTTGGAAGGTTCGCACCAGCTTGGAATGCTCGACAAGGTCCCCTACAGGTTCTGATTAATAATGCGGGCATTTTCTCCATTGTAGCACCTCAGACTTTTTCTAAAGATGGCTTTGAAGAACATATGACTATTGTAGAAAGATATAGCCCCACATGGCAGACCTTCTCCTTCAAGGAACTAATTGAAGCCACAGACAATTTCTATTATAATAAAAACTGGGGAAAGGTGGCTTTGGCACCGTTTACCTTGGTCAATTGGCAGATGGATCATAAGTTGCTGTCAAAAGATTAAAAGTTTGGAGTATCAAAGCTGAAGTGGAGTTTACAGTGGAATTTGAGATTCTCAGTCAACTTAGACACAAAAATCTATTGAGCTTGCGTGGATATTGTGCTGAAGGCAAGGAACACCTGCAAAACTCAAGTCTGCATGCACATTTACATGGCCGATACCCTAAACCATCCCTCCTTGACTGGCCCAAAAGAATGAACATAGCAATTGGATCCGCCGAAGGTTTAAGAGTACCTTCATCATGCAAACCCTTATATAATTCACAGAGATGTCAAGTAATATACTGCTAGATTCAGACTTTCAAGCACAGGTTGCTGACTTTGGTTTTGCTAAACTTATACCAGATGGTGCAACACATATGACCACATGAGTTAAAGGGACCCTGAGCATTTATGAACCACCTTTTGGATCCGAACAGGATAGTGACAGAGCTCTCATGCTTTGTTTTGATGCTTTCTTTATGTCTGAAGTTGGAAATTATCATTATAAAGGAACGGACATAAAGGCAGATTGCAGAAAGTTAACATTACAAATATGAATCAGCTCTTAACTCAACCTACATATAACCAGTAGCATCTTCTCGAGGAGCAAAACAACCATCTCTGAAGTTAGCTGAACATCAAGCTGTAGTGGAGGGAATGGCAGAGCCTATGATTGACTTTGAGTATTCTATTAAGCAACCGAAGCACGCAAAAATCCTCTTCAGTTGCAACCATTTCGTCTACAGCCAACTCAGCCAACTTTGCAGGAGAGTGGAATGCAGCGACCAACTCTACAACTCTGATAAATTTCAGTGATGCAGCGAAGCCGGAAGAAGTTCATAACATGACCTATCTCGATGAATAATCATACGACTATGAATCTTGTGCGCTTTTATCTTTTCCGTAAATTTAAGTGAAATGATTATTATATTAAAGCTTGAAGAAAGTTCTCGGAATATTCAGCAGGTTTTGAATGTGTTTCATCGTATGGAATACAGGTGAGAGAATTTTCCGCTTAAACCACTCGAACCCCATTCTGGAAAATATGCGCGTTTGAAAATGGATTTGAACTAGACAGAAAGACACCTATTGAAAGGAAGAAAGCCAAGAGTCGTTACCCTAAAACCTGGTCCAAATTGGAAGAGAGCTTCCATATGCGCCTGGCAGTTATAGAAGACGAACCGTTCAGATTCCTGCATGCAAACAGTTTTATTTTTATGTTTAAAAGAGGGAGGAGGTAGCAGAATAAAGGGAGGACAGCCCGGGAGCCTTTGAGAGGCTGGGTTTGTAATGTATTATGTTTATCAAATATAGGACAGAGTTCTAGAGATTCTATACTTGGTCACTGTCTGATTCCGTTTTCTTCCAGTGTTATCGTTTCTAAAGTTTTCATCACTGTTTTTTCTGCCTTATGTTCATTATTTTCATCTTGTAATGGTTACAATTCAGTATAACCTCTGCTGTAACTATTTAGAAGCATCCTTTAATGTGCAGTTTTTCCTCTGTTTTGCCGTGAGTGCAACAAGACCTGTAGTTTAATCGTTTTTCCTCATTTACAAGTTTTATTTGTGCGCAGCCTCTCCTCTGTCTTTTATTGAGACAAGACCTGCGCTCAGATATTTGAAATTTCAGTGTTATTTCTTCTATTGAAAGGAAAACCAGACGCTTGGCTTTTTCTTTCAGTTTTGTTCGTCCCTATCTGCTATCCATTTTCATGATTTTAAAATGAATTAGACAAATGAGGTCATGCCTTTTGTTTCTGGTATATAAATGAGTGGAATGACTATGTTAGATTTGGTTCTAGAAGCCTCCTATGACTGACCGATCAGCAAGATTTATTTCTTTTAAAAAATGTGCTAAGACTTGGCTCTTTTATAGCCTAGAGTCGACTCTTGCGACAACATTTTCTGGCGCCGTTGCTGGGGACGGAGGACGAGGTTATCTTCCTCGGGGGACGACAAAGTTCAGATCTGTCTCTTGATGGTGAACAAGGGATAGACATTCAATTGGCTGTGATCATTCACCTGGCGACTCCTTGGTTCGTAGACTCTACATGATTTTGTTGGCGACTCCACTGGTCTCAAATGTCGAGCTCGTTCGCTGCTCGAATTGCTACAAGGTTTGCTCCTCTGGACTTTGCAAATGTTTGTGGCTTTCCAAACGCTGTTCCAGACATTAAAATTTGGGGGGATATTTTTCCTAAATTTGGAGAAGATGAGGGCGATGATCCTGGTCAACATTTGTTTGAATTCCACAAGCTCATGGCAGAATTAGATGTACGTCATGAAGATGTCCTCATGAAATTGTTTATGTTTTCATTAGAAAAAGATGCTAGACTCTGGTATAAATATTTACCCCATTCCAATATTCCTTCCTTGAAATGTTTTCACACACTTTTTAATCAACATTGTAAGAGGATATATTCTACTGAAATCCTTTTTGAAGATTGTTGTGATACAAGTCCTCTTGATGAGAAGGAAGAAAAAATAGAAATATTTCAAGTTTATGAAGATGAACAGTATGAGGAAGAGAAGGGTCTGCCCCTACACAACTCTGTTGCAGCTTCTACTCACACAGATTTACAGCTTTAATACACTCCCAGATATGAGTGTCAAATTTCTTCCATCTCTGAAAATGTAAATCCTTTTTTAAATGGTGACAGCCATTTGTTCCATGGAACTTTACAGCCAGTTAGCGAACCTATTTATGATGATTTCCTGCCAATAGATCAGGTTTTAGACTCTGCTCTGATTCATGAAAAATATATGTCTGCCTTGTTCAATGATCCTGAGCATCATGAATCAGAACATAGAGTAGTCATGGATATTTTAAAACCTCAGTTTGATATGTTTTGCCAAGACCCTTTCGCTGATCTTTTGGATTCATTTAATGGAGGAATACGTTGTGTCATGAGTGTTTGGTCTCAAGAATTGATGAAGGGTTTGCACATCCATGATCACCAACAGGTCAGATGGGGATTGTCAACTTTCTTTTTCAGCTAGCTCGAAGAAAGTGTAAAAAAGTTTCAAGTAAGTAGGCAATTATTGGATTGGCTTCACTGGCATTTTCGTATCATTTGATGCTGGAAATTTTTTCAGTAGTTAGAGTGGGTGATGTATATAAATAAGCTTGACTTCAAGCACTAGATTGTAGCGGTAGTTTTCAATCTGTTTTCAGTCCAGTATCCAGTATGGTTTTGTTTTAAGAATTACGACTCCATAGCCCAATGGATGAAGGCACTCGGTCTACAGTTCTTGGCACTTTCAGGAAAGCACCATCCCTAGTTGGAGCCAATGTTGTAACAGAAATCAAAATCGACTATGCTGCACAAGAAGGAGGGGCACATGTTGTTATGGCATGCAGGAAAACAAGGGCCGCCAATGATTTGATATAAGAATGGAAAAAGGAATTCTTTGGGATGGCTGGCCTTCTTGATATAGAAGTGATGGGGTTAGAGCTTCTTTCACTAAAATCTATTGGAAGGTTCGCACCAGCTTGGAATGCTCAACAAGGTCCCCTACAGGTTCTGATTAATAATGTGGGCATTTTCTCCATTGTAGCACCTCAGACTTTTTCTAAAGATGGCTTTGAAGAACATATGACTGTTGTAGAAAGATATATCCCCACATGGCAGACCTTCTCCTTCAAGGAATTGATTGAAGTCGTAGACAATTTCTATTATAATAAAAACTAGGGAAAGGTGGCTTTGGCACCGTTTACCTTGGTCAATTGGCAGATGGATCATAAGTTGTTGTCAAAAGATTAAAAGTTTGGAGTATCAAAGATGAAGTGGAGTTTACAGTGGAATTTGAGATTCTCAGTCAACTTAGACACAAAAATCTATTGAGCTTGCGTGGATATTGTGCTGAAGGCAAGGAACACCTGCAAAACTCAAGTCTGCATGCACATTTACATGGCCGATACCCTAAACCATCACTCCTTGATTGACCCAAAAGAATGAGCATAGCAATTGGATCCGCCGAAGGTTTAAGAGTACCTTCATCATGCAAACCCTCATATAATTCACAGAGATGTCAAGTAATATACTGCTAGATTCAGACTTTCAAGCACGGGTTGCTGACTTTGGTTTTGCTAAACTTATACCAAATGGTGCAACACATACGACCACACGAGTTAAAGGGACCCTGAGCATTTATGAACCACCTTTTGGATCCGAACAGGATAGTGACAGAGCTCTCATGCTTTGTTTTGATGGTTTCTTTATGTCTGAAGTTGGAAATTATCGTTATAAAGGCACGGACATAAAGGCAGATTGCAGAAAGTTAACATTACAAATATGAATCAGCTCTTAACTCAACCTACATATAACCAGTAGCGTCTTCTCGAGGAGCAAAACAACAATCTCTGAAGTTAGTTGAACATCAAGCTGTAGTGGAGGGAATGGCAGAGCCTATGATTGACTTTGAGTATTCTGTTAAGCAACCGAAGCACATGAAAATCCTCTTCAGTTGCAACCATTTCGTCTACAGCCAACTCAGCCAAATTTGCAGGAGAGTGGAATGTAGCGACCAACTCTACAACTCTGATAAATTTCAGTGATGCAGCGAAGTCGGAAGAAGTTCATAACATGGCCTATCTCAATGAATAATCATACGACTATGGATCTTGTGCGCTTTTATCTTTTACGTACATTTAAGTGAAATGATTATTATATTAAAGCTTGAAGAAAGTCCTCGGAAGATTCAACAGGTTTTGAATGTGTTTCATCGTATGGAATACAGGCGAGAGAATTTGCTGCTTAAACCACTTGAACCCCATTCTAGAAAATATGTGCGTTTGAAAATGGATTTGAACCAGACAGAAAGACACCTTTTGAGAGGAAGAAAGCCAAGAGCCGTTACCATAAAACCCGGTCCAGATTGGCAGAGAGCTACCAGATGCGCCTGGAAGTTACAGAAGACGAACCGTTTAGATTCCTGCATGCAAACAATTTTATTTTTCTGTTTAAGAGAGGGAGGAGGTAGCAGAATAAAGGGAGGACAACTTGGGAGCCTTTGAGAGGCTGGGTTTGTAATGTATTATGTTTATCAAATATAGGACAGAGTTCTAGAGATTCTATACTTGGTCACTGTCTGATTCCATTTTCTTCCAGTGTTATCGTTTCTGAAGTTTTCATCACTGTTTTTTCTGCCTTATGTTCGTTATTTTCAGCTTGTAATGGTTACAATTCAGTATAACCTATGCTGTAGCTATTTAGAAGCATCCTTTAATGTGCAGTTTTTCCTCTGTTTTGCCATGAGTGAAACAAGACCTGTACTTTAATCGTTTTGCCTCATTTACAAGTTTTATTTGTGCGCATCCTTTCCTCTGTCTTTTATCGAGACAAGACCTGTTCAAATATTTGAAATTTCAGTGTTATTTCTTCTATTGAAAGGAAGACCAGACGCTTGGCTTTTTCTTTCAGTTTTTTTCGTCCGTATCTTCTATCCATTTTCATGATTTTAAAATGAATTAGACAAACGAGGTCATGCCTTTTGTTTCTGGTCTATAAATGAGTGGAATGACTATGTTAGACTTGGTTCTAGAAACCTCCTATGACTGACTGATCAACAAGATTTATTTCTTTTAAAAAATGTGCTAATACTTGACTCTTTTACAACCTAGAGTCGACTCTTGCGACAACAGGTGGTTTCCTTGGCCTTTTCCCCACTGTCTCAATCATTATGGGTTCTCTAGAATTTGGTTTTCCCTAAGGGCTATTTCTGAAGAATGGTGACTTAGTCCCCTTCTTCCTTTGATCCATCTTGAATTTCTTCTTATATTCCCAAGATTTTTGGAAAGTTGTCCTTGCTTTTTCTTGATCAACTAGGAATTTGGTTCACCTTATGGTCTCCTCCAATGTTTTTGGATCATCATATTGTATTTTCTCATTGATGAATGATGGAAATCCACTCAAATACCTATGAATATTAATTGTATCATCCTTGATGAAAGAAACATACTTCAACAATTCTAAAAACTTTGTTTCATATTCATCTTTGGTCATACTCTCAAGATTGAGTTCAAATAACTCTTTCATTTTCTTTTCATGGTATCTCTTAGTCAAGTATTTCTTTTCAAAACACTTCTTCAATTCCCTCCAACATTTTTCTCTTTAATGTGTTTCACCTGCACAAGTTGATCCCACCACATGGATTCCTTTCCCTTGAGTTGATGTATGGGAATTCTTTGTTCTGCATGAGAAGAATAATTATGCAATTGAAAATAATTTCTCATGCCCAAAAACCATGTCTCTACATCTTCATCCTTATTTTTCTCACCATCAAATGTAGGAGGTTTGATTTTGTTCATTTCTCCTCATAGCTCATCCACCTCATACCTCTTATGCTTCCTGATAGGGGATGGACTTGAGCTATTGTGTGCTCTCTTATTAGAATGCCTCGAGGAGTGATGGTCATTCTTGTTAACACACTTGATTCTTATTTTCTCATCAGGAGACCTGTGACTTCCTGGTTTGCTTGAGCCACTCTCCTTATCCAATTTCTTTTCTATTTTGTTCAAGATCTACATTAACTTCATGTTGAAGTCCTCTTGTTTCTCCTTGGATCTCATAAGACTTTCATTATCATATTTATGGCTTTGTACATTCTTCTGCAAATTTTTAATGGTCTCTACCATATTCATGTTTTCATTCCTTCCTTCTCCATGTCCATTGGAGTTTGTTCCTTTCATGCCCATATGGACATCCATCCCTTCAATATCATATTCTTGACTATAATCCCCCTATGCATATTCCATTCCTCCACACTCTATGTTGATCCTGATATGATATAGTTGTTGTTAACTCTGCAAAATGTGCAGCCAACAAAACTTTGTCGGGCTAACTATTTCAGCAATGTCATGAAAATAGGAACCATTCTGGTTCAATAATGCATCAAAATTATCTCTTATTATTTCCTGAAAAATGAAATCCTACATCAATTTTATGGGTGCATAATTATGTTTTATTGTCCAATACCTTTCCAATGCATGCTTCCATGCTCAATTTTGAGTCTTGAACAAAAAGTTATGGCCCTTCGCAGTTAGTTGGGTCTTAAAATTTACCCTCCACTATTTGTCCTGTAACTTCCTCATAAAAGCTCTGTTTGACGAATGGTTTACACCATTAGAAATATCTCTCTGGGATCTTTCATTCGAGCTATAGAGACATATTGTACCTCATTACACTCTATTCTCGGGGTTTTTGAGTAGCTAAAAACATTGTTTAGGGGCTCAAAAATGCTTTGCAAAAAAATGACCTTCAAAATTAGTATAAAATGTCACAGAAATTCATTGGTTTTTTTTTTGTTGTACACCATCCAAACGAATTTGCATGCACAAATTTGAACATGCACACCCATATTTATTATGCGCAACAACAACATAAGGTAGTTCATGCTCTACTCACCTATAATCAATATGGATCACTTATTTTTAGCGCCAATAACTGGTGCGCACTACTTTTGTGTTGCGCACCAATATCCACTACGCATAATTTTGATTCATGCACTAATACCTGTTGCACACAAATTTTGTTTCGTGTGCTAATATTTCACGTGCATTGCACTCTACGCGTTGTACCATGCCCAATTTTAGTACACCCCCACCACGCACTAGTACTCCACGTGCACCATTAATTAAACTGTTGCGCGACAACATATACCCACATTGTGAAGATACCAACAAAATTTCTTTGCACTCTGTCAATACTGCACACTACATGTGTGCCATTATTGTGTGTGTGCACACTGTGCATGCCAGTATTATCCATGTGTCACTCAATCTGCACTGCGCAATGCTAAATTTAGTGCGCACACCCACTCACCAATATTTTTTGAGCATTACCACTCTGCACCACATAGCACCAAATTTTAGGTGTGCACACCCTCACGACAATATTTTCCATGCATTGCCATTCTGCATCCTGCAATGCCAAATTTAAGTGCGCACACCCACACACCAATGTTTTCTGCACATTACCACTCTGCACCGGGCAACTCCAAATTTTAGTGCATGTACCCATGCACCCTTATTTTCCACACATCACAAGTGTTTCACTGTTCATCATGCATTTTTAGTGCGCACACCTACACACATTCATTTTTATGTGCATCAATTCCTCGTGAATTCCGCTACAAAAATTGGGGCTTTTGCCAATCATTTTTCCAATTTTCACCATAGACATTCTGCAACTATGAAATTTTTTCAATTTCATCGTGATAACACCAACTCATCTTCTGCAACAAAAAATCATTGTTGGTTGACATTCTTAGAACAATTTTTTCCCAAACTCAATTCACGAATTGAAAATTTTAATCAACTAATCTCAATCCATCAGTCATGGCTTCCCTGTAACCTCAAATTTGACCAATTCCAGGTCTGGATTTGCTAGAACAAATATTAAATTAAGAATATCTCGCTACTTGGTCAAATTTCTAAATTTTCTCTTGAATCTAACAACATAAATTAGGGCTTTTGCTGAATTCCACAAAATTGCTTCTAATGTTTACCATGAATGCTCTGTAACTTGAAATTGTTCCACTTTGAAATCAATTCTCTATGAAATTTCAGTTCAATTCAATTTTCTCAGCCCATCCAGGCTCAGTGCTGAAAATTGGAGCTCTGATACCATATTGTAGCATCCCCAACATCCAACTGGGCTATGCCACATAAAATATTTTGAACTGTTTACAAACTAAAACATATACACACACAAAATATGGTGGAACTTTATATATATAACTTGAAACGAGCATTTACATTATACAATTGCACATATTCATACATAATAATAATAAAAATACACATGAAACACACACGGGAAAAATCCATAAAAATAAACGCATAATTAATAATGAAACATGTAATTTAACACACAATTGACACTTATCTTGGTAAAAATATCACCAACTACATGCATACCTTCCACGAACCTCCCAGCCTTAGACCACACTGCTCTTGACTCTCAGCAGTGGGTTACCCCCAATTTGGGACTAAACTCTGCCCAGGTAAAGGGATTCATAACCAGGTTGATGTATCTCAGACAACAGGAAAAGCATCGTCATAGGTGTAAACTTAAACAAACATTCTATAGTCCCTCTTTCCCCACATGCCTTTCCCACCCCAGGAAGTGTGCCCTTTCTCTACTCAACAATCCTTCGACTACCCCACTTCCTTTCTAGGCTTCAACAACAAGCCAAACACGAAGTCTCAACTTCATGTAGCTATAGTTTGGAACCTTTAGGAATTCAATTCCCAACAATTCTCTCACATAGAGAGAATTTCTCATCGGCTTGACAACCCACATCTTCATTCCATCTCCTAAGCTAACCAAGTATAGGTATAGGTATGGGTATAGATACAAGTACATGTACGGGTATATAAAGGTACAAAAAGGTACCAAGGACAACTGAATGAGTGAGTGAATGATGATGGAATGAATGGGAAAATGAACTAAGTACAAACTATATTTATGAATGTTGCCAAATTGACACCTACCATGTTGAGAACCACTTTGGCCCACTTGTCCCCATCCTTAGAACTTAGGATAAAATTTTATCCATACTTTTTACTTTAAGGAATATTAATATAATATTCATTTTTTGCTTAAGCTCTCTATATTAACCCCTTATCCTTAACTTTTAGCCCCCACTTTCCCTAACTAGTGGAGTTTAGTACCCCATACTCTTTTATCATGGTTGGTCTACATGCAGCGATGTATTATATTAATGATAAGACATATAAAAAAATAGGCTCACTAGACTTTAACATCTAGGTTCTCCACCCTAATTCAACACATAATCCCCCTACCTTATAATAACTAATTCACTAGCCTATAGAACACAACATATACGCAAAATCTCCTTGGCCTCAAAATCGTGCACACTTAAGTTTGATGCGCATTGTATCCTGGAATGTGCACACTTCATCATTTTAGTGCACAGTACATGTGTGCACTATACCATGAAAGGTGCATGCAAAATTATATCAAACAACTCACCAGCTTAAGTACATTTGCATTTACAATTACAATTGGAGTTCGACCTAGGGGTATTACAATAGAGATTGGGATAGAAAAATGATAAAAAGAAATAAAAAGGGGAAAAAGAAGAAAATAGGAATACAAAAATAGGAAAACAAGAAAAACACAAAAAGAGATAGAAGTTGATTGAACTGGAGGAAAGTGAGAAAAATGTTGTACACAACAATTATCGTGAAAAACTTCGAAAGACAACGCGCAGGGAAAATTACACTTGGCACAAATTCACACAAAAAGTTAAAAACAACTACGACCGGGTCTATAAAGTCTGAATAACACGCGTTCATTCAACACTTCACGATTTTTGAGCACCAAGAAAGATACAAAGTGCATTCCCTGGCTATAAATTTATGAAGACACAAGAGAGTGTGTGAATTGGAGAAAATATGACCCCACCAAAGTTCGACGCTCTAGGCCAATATGTGCGGGTTACTCGACAGGGCCAAAGGCACAAGGAAATAATGAGACAGCTTGAGAACATGGTCGATCGGGAAGATGTTGCCACGTCAGACACATAATCAATCAACCTAACATGGGTTGAATACAAAACATTAACATTTTGACATTAGGAACTAGGGTAGAGTTTCAGGGCCTGCAATAGTATCCCAAACCCTCATCCTAAAACGCCCACCAAACCTGATGAAATGATGGGTTAGCGACAGATCCATGACGTAGAGGAGGTGTTGGTCGAGGATATCATCGATCGATTGAAATCTGGGAGGGAAGAAGAGGAAAAATAAATAGTAGAGGCAAGACCATATGTTGTTGGGCAGAAAAGAAAGGTTCACGACATCATAGACATCACACTCCCATATTTCCCAGATACAATGGTCACTGTGGATGATATGCTGGGAAAGGTACTAAAACTTAGGTACTCAGAAAATGATGTGTGTGATGTAGCCAAATTCCCATATTTGGCTTAAGAGACTTACTTAGTGAACACATGGGAAATTTTACCCCTAGGAAAACCAATAATTGAGCCCTTATAGTTGATAACGGGGTTGTACAACTCTGGCATAATGAACCTATTGGATATACAACACTTCGGGTGTGGTAAAAACGTCGGACTCTACATCAAAAAACAAGTATCCCACATACATGGAGGCATCCTTTGGATGGGTAACCAATACAATTGGATGTGGTGTTAATCGCAAATATCAAAGGACTACCTACATTTTACATTCGACCAAAGGAGTACTTGGATAATAAAGCGCATGAGAAGGAAATAGTCGAGCTGGTCAAAGCACCATTTGGCACCAGTCGGGGAAACAAGGGCATTGCACTCAACGATATTAATGACAATGTGATGAGGTTCACCAGCAATATTATGGATTGAAAACTACTGAGGAAATTAAAAAAATAAGAAGCTCCAGTAGGAGTTATAGCAGTAGTCCTACAGTGTGCTAAATGAGTGATGATCAGTTGGGCAGCATACCTGTTGAAACAATTTTTGGTGGATTTTAGAGATGCATAAGATAATGGAACTGAGTTCCATTACTCATGGATTATCATTCTTATAGATTTGGCAGGATGACAAGAGCCAAATTTTCATCTTTTCTGGATAGGAAAGGAAAATGCTATGCAACCTGGTATGAGTCCCTCTAGCATGCCAAAGATAATAAAAATAAACAAGCCAATAACACATTTTTTGTAATGTTTTTAGAATAAATACAACAATGCACATCCAATGTGTGGCTCATAATTTTGGAGGTAATCCAAGAGACAAAAGGCATAACCAGATTCAAGGCATCCAGGCACCACATGTGGTTCTAGGTCGCAAGGGATCCAAAGAAGGGGCATGGCTAAAAATGTAATATTTTTTCACTAAGGAGGAAGTTCACTGGATAATTAAATAATTGCCTACGCAGTGGAAGCTTCCAGTAACAAAACCAAAAACAAGGCTAGTCGTGACAAAATCCTCCAAGCCCAAGGACAAGGTTGAAGCAGGTTCCTTAACATAAACAAACTCCTAGCTGATAACACTAGAATGGTTGTAGCGCAGAATCAATCATCTAGAAACAGTGCAGTACCGAAAAGACCAAGGACGAAAACAACTACAACAAGGACAAAAAACCAACAATAGAGTGGAAAGGGGGATACATCACAAGCTAGTGAAGAAAGGGTCCAAGTTACAACAAGGGAGGATCAGCCCTTAAAAACAACAAGGAAGCTAGTGTAGGTAGAAGAGGCATGAAAAAAGAGGAAGTATGTCACAGAAGACCCAGTTGTCACCCTGACAAAGGATGATGTTGAATTCATTGCAAATAAGGTCCAATACAGGTGGGAAGAGATGGTCTATATTGCAATGGCACAAAGAGAAGATATCATGGCCAAGCTCTTAGAATTCTATGAAACTATACAAAAATTGCAGATTCAAGAAAGACCATAGGACATAGCATAGCAATAGGAAAAGACACAGTGACCCCCTGCGTAGAAAGAAGAAGAGGAGACAGTACAATTTGTAGTATAAGGCAGGGAGACATTCATAGTCACTTACCAAATTATCATAATGGATCATGAGACTGTGCATAAACCCATGGGGGAAGTGGAGCAGCTTGAATTCACCATGGCGCAGATACCCAGCAAAGCACTATATGGACTCCAGGCCAGCATAATGCAAGAAGTGCAATCCAGAGCCTATGCAGATGAAACTAAATTGGAGGTGGGTAGAGGAGTCATTGAAATGTTACAAATCACATGCAACCAACTAAACTTAGAGAAAGAAGAGGAGAATTAAAGTGTGGATAATCTAGAATAGGTACTAACAACTACATATGATTGCATCCTAGACAGCGTGCAAGCACCAAAGAGGAATGCGGAGGAGAACATCAAAATGATTTCACAAAAAATTGATGGATATAAGTAGGAAATCGAGGAGCTCAAAGA
The DNA here is from genome assembly GCA_032191745.1 of Picea mariana. NCBI lineage: Eukaryota > Viridiplantae > Streptophyta > Pinopsida > Pinales > Pinaceae > Picea > Picea mariana. The sequence goes on along the minus strand of JASDQU010103910.1, from coordinate 364,174 downwards.
AAACCTTAATACTACGATTCCTCTAGAGGTTCATGAATAGAGAGAACAACAATCCGCACTTTAGATAGTGGATATGGTAAAAGAAGCAAGGAAAGTAGAAGAGTTGTTCAAAAAAACCACGCAGATCTGGACCATATTAGAGGAAAACAAAATGGTCCAATAGTGGGACCAACAAGAGGATAAAATAATCTCTTCCATACAGGAGCTAAAGAAACGATAAAAAATAATGAGTATCACAGAGTTCTTGAAGGGCACTCAAGAAATGAAGAATCTGCAGATAGGGTTGAAAACAACGCAGATAAATAAGCAAGAAAGACAAGCCCAATTGGAACCCCTCCAATAACAAGCAACACAGATGATTGCACAACTAGAGGAAGAGAAGATGGGTATGGCACATGAACAATCAGATGGAGAAACATTAATACATGATCTAGGTTGATATTGGTGGCCACCCAACTTTTCCAACTGTCTCAAAACATTTTTTTGTCAATTTTGGTAATTTACTATTTTTAGCAGTTTTTAACTTCTAGGGCCATTTTGAGGGCCTAAATGAAGGTTTTTTGGGATCAAGGTTCTCAATGATAGCCAAAGTCTCTAATTGAGCCCCTTAAATGAATCTCCTCAATGGTACTTTTTCAACGAGATATTGTGTGCCCCAAATGAAGATTGTATGCCAAAGTTACGCCCTTAGGAAATTGATACATCAAACTACCCAAAAAAGGGTCCACAAAACTGTTGGCTTTTCATATTTCGGGGTTAGGGTTTTGGATTTTATTTATGATGAAAAATGCCTTTGGAGCCTCATTTTAAAATCATCATCTTCTTGTGAATGCAGGTAGTCATCACATCTCTTCTCAGAGATAAGTTTCCACCATTTTAGCGAGTCTTTCACTCTGTATTTTTACAATATTTGTACATTTTCGCTCATTAATAGAAAATTGTGTATTACTGTATCTCTGTGTTTATGGTTGCATCTCTAATAATTTTTTATTATATTATTGGATATCCAAGTTATCTCTATACATTTATTTATTATATCTCCTCTCTCTTTTCATGCCGAAAATAATCCAGATCAATACATGAGGAGATAAAAACGTAGAAATTCAAGGCGCTAACATGAAAACTTGTGCATATGACGGAAAAAGGAAAGGAAATAACATAGATTTTTCACAGTTTGGACAAGTTTGTATAGGGAATGCACACCACTTGAGTGGCTGGAGACGAGCCACATGTCAATGTCAGGGGCCTGTTGGGTGTAGGCCTATTTTGAGAAGGAAGTCTATTTTGGCCGCAGGCCTATTTTTGGAGAAGGATCTGTTTTAGCGAAATACCTAAACTTAGAAACAAATCACCAAATTGTGTAGCACATGCAACAGATGGAAAGAAAGAAACATGCAGAAAAAGAAGGAAAAGCATCATACAAGAGGAAAAGCAAAGTGGCGTGTAGACAGGAAAGCCTAACCATGATAGGGTTAGGGTTTTTGACAAATATTGTAATGCCTATAATCCATAGAGTAGTATAAATAAAGACCTGGGAGGTCTAGAGAGGGGGCTCTTATGGTAGAGGATGACTTATGTTTCCAAGTATAACAATTCTTGTATAAGAGTTGAGTCAGGTAGTCTTTGAGGATTAGGTCATAGGCTGAGGATCTTGGTGTGATCTAGTCCACCTCACAAAGGGTTCTTTCCCTCATCTAGATTGTAATATTCAAGACGTAATGCACGCAGCGTGAGATTTTGCAGTAGAATAAATAAAAGAGCATAGAGCCATATCTTTGTGGATGTAGCCCCAGGAGGGGGTGAACCACAGTAAACTTGTCTTTTGTGTGATTGTTAATGAATGTTTACTTTATGTTGACCATTAGCTTGTGAATGAATGATTAAACTAGAATCATCAATATTCATGCATAGGTTTAAAGATGAATAAATTAGGGGAGTACTTGAATAAATAACAAGGATAAAGCATAAACAGTAAAGAAAAAAATCACAGATCTCCACTCGTTCCTAGACAACAAGAACTTGAGTATTGCAGTCACCCATAAAAGCTATCTCGAGTGAGATTTTTTTGTGCACCCTGTGCACAATGTTTCCTTCTAGCTTACTAGGAAGGCCGATATTTTTTTAGTTTTTTTCTAGAAACCTATTGAGATCTGAACCTGGGTCATCCCAAGAAGAAGTGAAAGAATAAACCAACAAAATTGTTATGGAGGTCATTTAGTACTTTTTCTTTCTCTTCGATGGTGAGGAAAGGACTGATAATAGTGCCTAACCCATGGGATAGAGTACATATCCTACGAGGAGGTAATGGGAAGATTGATGACAGATGTGGAAACAATCGTCTTCAAAGGGATGAGGTCCAAATTTTTTCATACAAATATATATGTGAATGTCTATGTATCATGGTTCGTTGGATGAAATCAAGAATAAATGTTCATCTAGGAATTTCTATTTCATAGGGGTTTCAGATGAGATTGATGGGAGGTTTGCAATTAGTTATACGAGGATGAGGGATTTATTTCTCTTGGGATTTGTGAAATCTAGATAATATCCTTGGAGGATGAGGATTCAATGAGCAAATTTTCAATTGATATGGTGTCAATTGAGTAGGTATTGCATTGGATTAGAATCTTCCACAAACTTGGTAGTTCAAAGCAAGATATAATGGTGTATATTTTGGATTGCAAGGACAACAACTAGGGTTAAATTCTCTTCTTGATTGTACTTCAGAGTTGTCCCAGAGAGGTTTTTTCTTATGTAATAAATGACATACTTATGTCGGTCATCACCTACTTGAACTGGCACTGCTGCAACTGATACCTATGAGGTGGAAAGATACAGGATTTATTCCTTATCAAAGTTTAGGGGAGTGATTAGAGGTTCTTTACTGAGTGCTTCTTTGAGGGAATCAAAAGGAGCTTGGGCATGTTGATCCCAATGGAATGGAATGTCACATTGTAGTAATAAAAAGAAAATGTGAGTGCGAATTTCATAGTCAGAAATGGACGTCATAGGAAATTAGCCATTTTTTTAGGATTTGCAGTTAGTGCAAATTCTTTCGGGGAGGAATATTTTTGATTGCTTGGCTTTTAGGGGATCCACGATGATTCCTTTTTTGGAAACAATGAAGCCTAACAAGAATCCATTTGTGACACAAAAAACACATTTGAGAGGGTTTAATCAAATGTTGTACTTGTGGCATCATTGAAAGACATGTCATAAGTCCTCTAAGTGTTGTGATCACTTCTTGGAGCAAGAGGTCAGATAATATACGTAAGAAAGGATGATATGGGTAAGGTAATGAAAATTGTACATCATGGCTCATTGAAAAGTGGAACCCACATTTTTTTTATCTCAAATGGCATGACACGATAGGTGAAGGTTCCCCATGGAATAGTGAACGTAATCTTGTATTGTTTTGCATGGCGAATTTGAATTTGATTGTAGCCAAAGAATTTGTCCATTAATGAAAGGAATTCATGTTTCGTGCGGGCATCAATTACTTGATCAATGAAGGGTGTTGGGAAATTGTCCTTGGGACAAGCTTAATTGAGGTACCGAAAATCAGTGCACAACCAAAAAGTACCCTTCTTTTTGTTGAATGGAACAGGGTCCAAAACCCATAAGGTGTATGCAATAGGGTATATGAATCCAACAATACGCAATTTATTGATCTTGGATTTGATAGCCATGGAATTTGAAGAGTGAAAAGGTTGTTTGTTTTTACAAATAGGGGTGACATGAGGCCATGTGTCGATGCGATGTTCAACAATGGTTGGATATAATCTAGGAATTTATGTGTATGACCATGCAAAAATGTCCTAAAATTCTTGAAAGAGGAACTTATAAGAGATGATATCTTTGGGATAACTTTTGGCAACAATGGTGATTTCTTTGATTACTCCAAGTTTGATTGAGATATCAATTTTGAAGGTAGGGGATATATTTTTCATACTCCCTTCTACAAAAATGTTTAGTGTGGGGATTGTATTTTTGAACCAATCCACATGTCCAGGGGGAATAAATTCTTTATTTTCAATTTTGTAGACATGAGTGGCTATGTGAGGCTAAAATGTTTCTTGTGCTAAGAATAAATACCATTGATGCATGGAATCCAAAGGAAAATATGGTGTTTTCATGGCCTCTAAGATATCTTCATTGGATTGGAAGATGAAGGAGAATAATGTGTCATCAGAGGTCTGAGCAGGAGGATGGGACGTGATGGCTTTTGTGGTATGATATGAATTTATGATGGTGTTGTTGTATATGGAAGGTGTAGAAGATGAAGATGGGTAGTCATCACTTCCTTAATTGGTAAGGGGACCAATGGATGGAGAGGATGATGATTCACTAAATGAAATGCACCATATATTCATACACATGTGTGCATCATGTATGGGGGGGGAGGAAGAATCTCATGAACGAGACTTATAGGTGAATTGGGTGGTTCAGAGGGAAGTCTTATGATATATGTGAGATATGTATGGATAAGGGAGCCATAGGTAAAATGTGTGGGCTCAAGGGGTATGTTGGATGACGTCCTTGTGGAGGTACTTCCAAAGTTGGGTCAAGGGGGGTTTGAACTAGTGTTTGAGAATGTGGAAGAGACACCATGTGTCAAGACCTGGAATCAATAATAAGAGAGAATATATATGTAAAATGGTATAACTAATTACATAATGTGCAAGGGAATCTCATTCATTCATCAATTCGCATGGAGATGTAATGGATTCCAGTGTTGTTAGAAGTAGTGGGTCATTCTTGAGAGGGCCCATGCAAGGTTTTTTGTCAAAAATATTACAGGGTTTCCTGGAACAAAGGGACGGGTGGACAATGAGGGTATAGTGGACATACTATCAGCATATGGCCCATGAAAATTTGGTATGAAGACCTTTCTGTCGATTTGATGTAGGTTTCATGGTTATGGGTGTTGCTATTGGAATAGGAACTAAGGGCTCTTCCATGGGGAGATAAATTGTATTGCATAATTCTAGAAAGGCAGTGTAGATATTTATTGGGTGTACAACTATTTCACAAAGTATGCATGGTGGTTGTATTATAGGTTGGGAGGGAAGGGTGGAATCCTTTTTCTTCTTGGTGCCTCTTTTCTTGGTACTAGTGCCCCCATTGGTGGTATCATTTCCCTGAATTGTGTAACCAGAATTGTGTAACCAATTGGAAGAGTTGGAATTTGAACCATCTCTTGTGTGGGAAAAAACATTTGGTTGAGGTGGAATTGATGGGACTAGTACCATATATGGTGGGGTGAGATACCAAACCAGGATGGCAAGCACCATATTTTTCAAGGTAAGAGTAGCGACAACCTAATATTTTGAGATCTTTTGGTGGTGGGTAAAAGAATGTTATTTGGGTTAGAACCTGAGGAACTATTTTCCAAAAAAGAATTTTCTCAGACATCATCGGGGTGGCTTGGAAGGGTGATTCTTTTGTTGGATACTATGAAGTAATCCCCTCAAGGATTTTTTTTGGAATAGATGCCACCATGAAGAACGAGGGTATGAATCCTTCAAGAGGAGGATCATATGGGATCTCCACACCATATAACATGAATGCCTAGACTTGAGAGGTTCCTGAAAGTGGGAGAGTAAGAGGGGATACCCCTTGTAAGAACCCATAAGTGATGGATCTTGAAATATTCTCTATACAGCTTTGATGATAAGCGAGAGGCTAGCACTAGCTTGTATGAGAGGGAAGATGTTGTCTATGTGACATGACTTATTGGATTCATAGTGTGTCAATTGGTCAATGGTGATGATATTCCAATTGTGAGGGAAGAGCATGGTGTGAAATATAGAAGAGGAAATGAACTTCATGCGGTACATATAGTTTCATCTAGAGAGGATTTTGTAATCCATTTGGGCATCAATGGCTTCGATGTCGATGATAATCATTTTTCCCCCTATTTCAACTGGCACATTCTAGTATAGGATTTCAAGGTGTGATGGAAGACCATCCTATGATCGAAGAGTAATGGATGAAGGGATGAACTCAGGAGATCCAAGATTTTTCCATACAATTTTGGACATAATACATGTAGATTCCCCTTCATCGATGATACATTGATGTATAATTTTGTTTCATATTTTGGACAAGATTTCGAAAATGACCAAGGAGGGAAGGTGTGGTTTAACATTATCCAAATAAAAAGTGATCAGACGAATGTCCGATGGGTTAAATTCCCCCAATTATTAAAGAAAGTCCTTTTCTATGAAGGGAATTTTTGGAGAACCTCTAACACTGACATAAAAATTGGGGATTGAGCCAGATCATCGATGAGACTATGGATGTGTGTTTCTATATAGTAAGGGTTGTGTATGTTCGTATGAAAAGGTGTGCATGGTACACAAGTGTTTGTTTATGTTCTTGGATGAGGTATTGACAAATGTTTACCTGTCATTAATTGGGGTGAGTCTGATGTTGGAAGATTGGTTGTTGTCATTGATGTCAACCCTAGTCATGGGTTTTGGAATGTAAGATTGATAAAGGTATTTGGACATGAAGGACAATGCACATGCATATACAACACCCATAAATGGATAGTATACATCATGTTGTTTCCAATGGTATGTGGCATGTCATGTGGATCCTCATGGTTGAGGAGAAATGAATTTTTGAATATGACAAAGTGAATTGAAGAAGGAAGTACATGTAGGCCCTGAAGATAATTAAAGAAAAGAATTACAAAATAAGAAAGTGTCAGGTCGACCCTAATGTTAAAATGAAGTGGCATAAATGGTATAAATAAACATCATTATACATTCATTTTTATACAAGTCAAATTTTAGAGGAAATAAGAAGTAAAAGAAGGCTGGATTTCAAGGGAGGATGAAGTCTTTTGGTGATGTGTTCTAAGGTATGTTATTTTCAGGTCATCTTACCATTTTTGCTGTAACTATTTTTCTAGAAAGATTTAGATGGTGAAATCACTATGGTATTGAGAAGGCATATCAAGGTACCTTTGGTAAAAATTTCATCTCTTTATTCACTAAAATTATGGAGATACACTCTGTGGAAGATAGTGTTTGTGACCAGTCCTGAAGCTAGTCAATAAATAGGTGTTCCGAGTAAAATAGTTATAACTTATTCATACAGAATCCAAATGATGTGGGACCACTTCCAATAGAAAGAGTACAAACTTTAGTTTCCTGTGTGAGAGTTTCAAAATTGAATGTTAAATATTGAGCACGGGGCATGCTATACAAGTTGGGTCTTCTGAATAGACCGAAATTGAATAAAGTCTACCATTCTTGCTATAACCTGTTTTGGGGAGGATTCAAGGAGTGAAAATTCTAGGAGTTTCAGAGAATACATTGAGTAATATTATCTACAGGATCAGATTACTCCAAGAATTGAAGAATTTCAGAAATTGAAGAAGTCTCAGGAAGCATTATCAGGTTCTATGTGATGATTGGTTGATGGTGATGATTTAATTAAAAGTTTTATTATCTCTCATATATTCTTGGGTGGAAAGAAGGGGAAAGGATGGAGAGTTAAACTCTCTCTTAATATTAGAGGATTGTATATTCCTCTTGGAGGTTTATCCCTCCCTCTACATTTGGAAGTTGTAGCTACCTTTGGAAGTCATTACTTCCCTTGAACAAAAACTATTGATTATTTCTCATATATTGTGCATGGTGTATTGTGGTGTATTGGTGTAACTCTTATACTATTGTTCATTTCTCATTGGATATAATTGAATGGTTTAAGTATAAGTTGAAAAAGGTTTTTAAATTGTACTTGATACCGATTCATCCCCCTCTCGGTATGAACAATTGGTATCAGAGTGGGTTACCTTCATTACAGTTTAACCATTGGAAGGAAGATCCTAAGAAGAAATGGAAGACAAAATTCCAAATGGGATTCCACCATTTGATGGAAGCAATTTTGAATACTGGAGTAATAGAATGGAAAATTACTTGAAATCTCTTGGAATAGATGTTTGGTTCTCAGTTGCTTCAGGATACAATTCTTTGAAGAAACCAAAGACTGCAGCTCAGAAGGAAGCAAAAAGGAACAACAAATTGGCAATAGATACCATCCTGGATGGATTGACAGATTCAGTGAAATCCAAGGTAGTATCATGTGCATCATCAAAAGAGATTTGGGACAAGCTACAATACCTTTATGTAAGGGAAGAAACAGAAGAAGAAGAAGAAGTTGAAGCAAATTACAACATCTCAGAATTCAAAGAAGAAAATAGAGGTAAGTTATTTTGCTTTAATTATGAAGGAGTAGATCATGTTGAATTTGAATTTCCTCATCCAAGGATTGAAACAAATGAAACTGAAGAAGAAAAGCATGAAGAAAAAATTATTCAACAAGAAGATGAGAATCTTAAAAAATTGAAGCATGTTGAGATTGAAAATAACAAGCTCAAAGACACGCAAAGAAAACTAAGAAGTGAATTGGGTAGTTGCGAAAAGACAGTTGTAATCTTGAATAAATAATTAGAAGACTTTGAGAAACTAAGAGAAGAAACCATTTCCTTGAAAACTCTAATCGAAGAAGAAAGAATAATAGGAGAAGTAAGGAATGTCCAAATGAATAATAAAGAAGAAGATTGTGAGAAACTTGAACAAGAAGTTGCTTCATTGAGGAAGAGCTTAAGAAGCTCTCAAGTGCCAAAAGACTTAACACATCTTGGATGCATGGGTGAAACTTCATACAAAGAAGATGAAAATACCAACAAGAAGGTTGAAGAAAGATCTACACAGACAATTGATGAGAAGTGGACCGGGATATCAAAAAGAAGGAATGATTACAAAAGAGATGAATATCCAAGAAGACCTCCTACCTTCAGGAATCAAAGAAGCTTCAATTAGTATGAAGGAAACTACAGAAGAATAGATCATGAACCCAGATGGACTACATCACAAAGAATCCCACTTACTCCAAGGTATCAAAATTTCTTGCTTGGTCATTGTTATACTTGCAAAACTTTTGGACATAAGGCAATTAATTGTAGAATCAATGAAAGGAACACATACACAAGAAACATGAATGGTGTAAATAGAAGATATGGAAATAATCATGGATTTGTCAACAGAAGTTATATTTCATTTTCCCTATTGATGGACAAAAATATTTGTTGATACTGAGAGGGGGGTGAATCAGTATTAAGTACAATTTAAAACCTTTTTCAACTTATAATTAAACCATTCAACTATATCCAATGAGAAAGTAACAATGGTATAAGAGTTACACCAATACACCATAATACACCATGTAGAATATATGAGAAACAATCAATAGTTTATTGTTCAAGGGAAGTAATGACTTCCAAAGGTAGCTACAACTTCCAAATATAAAGGGAGGGATAAACCTCCAAGAGGAAGAAGCAATCCTACAATATCAAGAGGGAGTTGAACTCTCCATCCTTGCCCCTTCCTTCAACCCAAAAATATATGAGATAATAAAACTTTACATTAAATCATCACCATCAACCAATCATCACATAGAACCTGATAATGCTTCCTGAGACTTCTTCAATTTATGCAATTATTCAATTCTTGGAGTACTCTGATCCTGTAGATAATATTATTCAGTGTATTATCTGAAACTCCTCCAATTTTCACTCCTTTAATCCTCCCCAAAAAGAGGTTATAGAAAGAATGGTAGACTTTATTCAATTCTGGTCTGTTAAGAAGACCCAACTTGTACAGCATGCCCCGTGCTCAATATTTAACATCGGATTCTGAACTCACACACAAGAAACTATAGTCCGTAATATTTGCAATGGAAGTGGTGCCACTACATTTGGATTATGTATGAAAAATTTATGATTGTTTTACCCAGAACACCTGTTTATTGAATAGCTTCAGGATTGGTCACAAACCCTATCTTCCGAAGAGGGCATCTCCATAATTGTAGCGAATCAAGAGCTGAAATTTTTACCAAAGGTAACTTGATATGTCTTGTCAATACCATAGCGATTTCACCATCTGAATCATTCTAGAAAAAATGTTATAGCAAAAATGGTAAGATGACTTGAAAATAACATACCTTAGAACACATCACCAAAAGACTTCATCCTCCCTTGAAATCCAGCCTTCTTTTCTTCTTATTACCTCTGAAATTTGAATTATATCAAACGAATGTATAGTGATTTTTATTTATACCATTTATTTCACTTCCTTTTAACATTAGGGCCAACCTGACACTTTCTTATTTTGTAATTCTTTTCTTTAATTGTCTTCAAGGCCTACATGTACTTCCTTCTTTAATTCACTTTGTCATCTTCAAAAATTCATTTCTCCTCAACCATGAGGATCCACGTGATGTGCCACATACCACTGGAAACAACATGATGTATACTATCCATTCATGGGTGTTGTATATTCATGTGCATTGTCCTTCATGACCAAATACCTTTATCAATCTTGTGGTCCAAAACCCATGACTAGGGTTGACATCAATGACAACAACCAATCTTCCAACAATCTCCTCCTTTGTCATTAATGGAAACACTCATGCTCCCCCTATCATCATGATCCCAATTTATCCCCCCCTTTGACATCAATGGCAAAGGTTAGGGTTTCTCCCCCTGATTCTAATGGAAAAATGTAACTCTCTTCTTTGGGGTTTCTCCCCTTGAACATGTGCGACTCAATAATACTCCATCCTTATTTTTGTTCTTTGGGATATTTTCTTCCTTAGAATCCTTTTGTGTGTCTTTTGGATTCTCTCTCTTCTTCATGTCTAGGATGTATATGTTGTTCGGTCTTATTGTTGTAGTTTCAACCAATCTTCCTGAGTTATTTTCTCTGATTTTACATTTTCGGGAATCAAACGTAAGAGTGTATCCTTGATCACACATTTTACTAACACTGAGTAGATTATGATTCAAGTATTCAACCAGTAGAACATTCTTTTCTTTTACATTTTTTCTTCCAAGCTCTACTACACCTTCTCCAAGTATTCTGGTAGATGAGTCATCTCCAAATGCAACATTGCCACCCTTTCTCTTCAAGCTGATGAATTTGTCTTGATCCCCGGTCATGTGTGAAGAACATCCACTGTCTATGTACCATTCATCTTCTTCGTTACATTCTATAGTGGTCAACGCTATTCGACAATCTTCATTGTTTGGAATCTCTTTCCTTCTCCATACTGTGGTTGGCATAGGGGCATATTCATTCATATATATGCAATATCGTGCTTTGTGACCATGATAATTCCATATGTAGTATGAAATATTTTTGTCCATTAATGGGGAAAATGAATTATAACTTCTATTGACAAATCCATGATTATTTCCATATCTTATATTTACAACATTCATGTTTCTTTCATATGTGTTCCTTTCATCGATTCTACAATTAATTGTATTATGTCCAAAAATTTTGCAAGTATAACAATGACCAAGAAAAAAATTTTGATACCTTATAGTAAGTGTACTTCTTTGTGATGTAGTCCATATGGGTTCATGATCTATTCTTCTTTAGTTTCCTTCATACTGATTGAAGCTACTTTGATTCCTGAAGGTAGGAGGTGTTCTTGGATATTCATCTCTTTTGTAATCATTCCTTCTTTCTGGTATCCTCGTCCACTTCTCATCAATTGTCTGTGTAGCTCTTTCTTCAACCTTCTTGTTGGTATTTGCATCTTCTTTGTGTGAAGTTTCACCCATGCATCCAAGATGTGTTAAGTCTTTTGGAACTTGAGAGTTTCTTAAGCTCTTCCTTAATGAGACAACTTCTTGTTCAAGTTTCTCACAATCTTCTTCTTTCTTCTTCATTTGGACATTCCTTACTTCTCCTATTCTTCTTTCTTCTTCGAGTAGAGTTTTCAAGGAAATGGTTTCTTCTCTTAGTTTCTCAAAGTCTTCTCATTGTTTCTTCAAGATTACAACTGTCTTTTCACAACTAACCAATTCACTTCTTAGTTTTCTACACGTGTCTTTGAGCTTGCTATTTTCAATCTCAACATGCTTCAATTTTTTAAGATTCTTATCTTCTTGTTCAATCATTTCTACTTCATGATTTGCTTCTTTTTCATTGTCATCTCTTTCAATCCTTGGATGAGGACACTCAAATTCAACATGTCCTACTCCTTCATAATTAAAGAAAAAGAACTAACCTCTATTTTCTTCTTTGAAATCTGAGATGTTGTAATCTTCTTCTTCTTCTTCTTCTTTTTCTGCTTCTTCCCTTGCATAAAGGTCTTGTATCTTGTCCCAAATCTCTTTTGCTAATGCACATGATCCCACCTTGGATTTCACTAAATCTGTCAATCAATCCAGGATGGTATCTATTGCCAGTTTGGTGTTCCTTTTTGCTTCCTTCTGAGCTGTAGTCTTTGGTTTCTTCAAAGCATTATATCCTGAAGCAACTGAGAACCAAACGTCTGCCCCAAGAGATTTCAAGTAAGTTTCCATTCTATTTTTCCAGTATTAAAAATTGCTTCCATCAAATGGTGGAATCCCATTTGGAATGCTGTCTTCCATTTCTGCATAGGATATTCCTTCCAGCGGTTAAACGGTACTGAAGGTAACCCGCTCTGATACCAATTGTTGATACTGAGAGGGGGGTGAATCAGTATCAAGTACAATTTAAAACCTTTTTCAACTTATAATTAAACCATTCAACTATACCCAGTGAGAAATTAACAATAGTATAAGAGTTACACCAATACATCATAATAAACCATGCACAATATATGAGAAATAATCAATAGTTTATTGTTCAAGGGAAGTAATGACTTCCAAAGGTAGCTATAGCTTCAAAATATAAAGGGAGGGATAAACCTCCAAGAGAAAGATGCAATCCTCTAATATCAAGAGAGAGTTGAACTCTACATCTTTGTCCCTTCCTTCCACCCAAGAATATATGAGATAATAAAACTTTACATTAAATCATCACCATCAACCAATCATCACATAGAACCTGATAATGCTTCCTGAGACTTCTTCAATTTCTGCAATTCTTCAATTCTTGGAGTACTCTAACCCTGTAGATAATATTACTCAATGTATTCTCTGAAACTCCTCCAATTTTCACTCCTGAAATCCTCCCCAAAAATAGGTTATAGAAAGAATGGTAGACTTTATTCAATTTTGGTCTATTTAGAAGACCCAACTTGTATAGCATACCCCGCGCTCAATATTTAACATCCGATTCTAAAACTTGCACACAATAAAGTACAATCCATACTCTTTCCAATGGAAGTGGTTCCACTGCATTTGGATTCTATATGAAAAAGGTATTACTGTTGTACCTGGAACACTTGTTTATTGACTAGCTTCAGGACTGGTCACAAACCCTATCTTCCATAGAGTGTATCTCCATAATTATAGCGAATCAAGAGCTTAAATTTTTACCATAGGTGCCTTGATATGTATTCTCAATACCATAGCGATTTCACCATCTGAATCATTCTATTAAAAAAAGTTATAGCAAAAATGGTAAGATGACCTGAAAATAACATACCTTAGAACACATCACCAAAAGACTTCATTCTCCCTTGAAATCCGGCCTTCTTTTCTTCTTATTACCTCTGAAATTTGAATTGTATCAAATGAATGTATAATGATGTTTATTTATACCATTTATGTCACTTCCTTTTAACATTAGGGCTGACCTGACACTTTCTTATTATGTAATTCTTTTCTTTAATTATCTTCACGGCCTACATGTACTTCCTTCTTCAATTCACTTTGTCATCTTCAAAAATTTATTTCTCCTCAACCATGAGGATACACGTGACGTGCCACATACCATTGGAAATAGCATGATGTATACTATCCATTCATGGGTGTTGTATATGCATGTGCATTGTCCTTCATGTCCAAATACTTTTATCAATCTTGCGGTCCAAAACCCATGACTAGGGTTGACATCAATGACAACTAATCTTCCAACAATATTGCATGCTACAAATGTAATTATCTTGGTCACAAAGCATGAGATTGAAAATATATGAATGAAGATGTCCCTATGCCAACCACAGTATGGAGAAGGAAAGAGATTCCAAACAATGAATATTGTCAAATAACATTGACCGCTAAAGAATGTAAAGAAGAAGATGAATGGTACATAGACAGTGGATGTTCTTCACACATGACCGGGGATCAAGAAAAAATCATCATCTTGAAGAGAAAGGGTGACAATGTTGCATTTGGAGATGAATCATCTGCCAAAATACTTGGAGAAGGTGTAGTAGAGCTTGGAAGAAAAAATGTAAAAGCAAAGAATGTTCTATTGGTTGAAGACTTGAATCATAATCTACTCAATCTTAGTAAAATGTGTGATCAAGGATACACTCTTACATTTGATTCCCGGAAATGTAAAATCAGAGAAAATAACTCAGGAAGATTGGTTGCAACTACAACAAGAAGACCGAACAACATATACATCCCAGACATGAAGAAGAGAGAGAAGATAAAAGCCACACAAGAGGATTCTAAGGAAGAAAAAGTCCCAAAGAACAAAAATAAGGATGAAGAATTATTGAGTGCCACATGTTCAGGAGGAGTAGCCCCAAAGAAGAGAGTTACATTTTTCCATTAAACTCAGGGGGATCGGCCCTAACCTTTGCCATTGATGTCAAAGGGGGATAGAAATTGGTATCATGATGATAGGGGGCGCATGAGTGTTTCCATAAATGACAAAGGGGGAGATTGTTGGAAGATTGGTTGTTGTCATTGATGTCAACCCTAGTCATGGGTTTTGGACCGCAAGATTGATAAATGTATTTGGACATGAAGGACAATGCACATGCATATACAACACCCATGAATGGATAGTATACATCATGTTGTTTCTGGTGGTATATGGCACGTCACATGGATCCTCATGGTTGAGGAAAAATGAATTTTTGAAGATGACAAAGTGAATTGAAGAAGGAAGTACATGTAGGCCCTGAAGATAATTAAAGAAAAGAATTACAAAATAAGAAAGTGTCAGGTCGGCCCTAATGTTAAAATGAAGTGACATAAATGGTATAAATAAACATCATTATACATTCATTTTGATACAAGTC
>JASDQU010103910.1:313073-349127 GCA_032191745.1 Picea mariana | reverse complement strand
AGAAAAGAATTACAAAATAAGAAAGTGTCAGGTCGGCCCTAATGTTAAAATGAAGTGACATAAATGGTATAAATAAACATCATTATACATTCATTTTGATACAAGTCAAATTTAATAGGAAATAAGAAGTAAAAGAAGGCCGGATTTCAAGGGAGGATGAAGTCTTTTGGTGATGTGTTCTAAGGTATGTTATTTTCAGGTCATCTTACCATTTTTTTATATAACTTTTCTTATAGAACGATTTATATGGTGAAATAGCTATGGTATTGAGAATACATATCAAGGTACCTCTGGTAAAAACTTCATCTCTTTATTTTCTATAATTATGGAGATACACTCTATGGAAGATAGGGTTTGTGACCAGTCCTGAAGCTAGTCAATAAACAAGTGTTCCAGGTAAAATAGTCATAACTTCTTCATACAGAATCCAAATGAAGTGGGACCACTTCCATTGGAAACAGTATGGACTTTAGTTTCTTGTGTGTAAGTTTTAGAATTAGATGTTAAATATTGAGTGTGGGGCATGTTGTACAAGTTGGGTCCTGAATAGACCAGAATTGAATAAAGTCTACCATTCTTTCTATAACCTTTCTTTGGGGAGGATTCAAGGAGTGAAAATTGGAGGAGTTTCATAGAATACATTGAGTAATATTATCTATAGGATCATAGTTACTCCAATAATTTAAGAATTGCAGAAATTGAAGAAGTCTCAGGAAGCATTATCAGGTTCTATGTGATGATTGGTCGATGGTGATGATTTAATGTAAAGTTTTATTATCTATCATATATTCTTGGGTGGAAGGAAGGGGAAAGGATGGAGAGTTCAAATCTCTCTTGATATTGGAGAATTGTATATTCCTCTTGGAGGTTTATCCCTCTCTCTACCTTTGGAATCCGTAGATACCTTTGGAAGTCATTACTTCCCTTGAACAAAAACTATTGATTATTTCTCATTTATTGTGCATGGTGTATTGTGGTGTATTTGTGTAACTCTTATACTATCGTTCATTTCTCATTGGATATAATTGAATGGTTTAAGTATAAGTTGAATTTTTTTTTTAAATTGTACTTGATATTGATTCACCCCCCTCTTAGTATCAACATCTGAGGTGGTCATATTTGAGTTGGCAGGCATGTCATACTGACGATTGTAAGTTTGTAGTATGATTTATTCTTGTGTGAAAAGAATCTCATGATCAATCAAGTTCCCTTGTTGAGTGTGGCATAGGTTGGGATATTGTCCCAACTATTGTTGGGGGGGGGGGTGACTGGATCTATTTTAGTATTGATGAATCCTTGGTGGGGAATAAGATTTTTAGGCCCACAGTGGTTTGTGGTTGCATATAGTTTTTAGGGACTTGTGGTGTTGCCTGTGGGGTAGGGGATCTTAGTGGATTCATGGATTCCTTTATCCTTTTATAATTGGTAATCTAAGGGAAATGGTGAGTGTAATAACTGTACTCACCATAGAGTGCGCAAGGTAAATTGGTATGGAGGTTTTAATTTTTCATGTGTCTTTACTGGACAATATTATTTCTTCCTGGGGAGTTTTGGTTCCCATGATTCTGGTAGCCCTAGGATGGGGTGTTTTTTTGTCTAGGATTTCCCCCTTATCCTTGATTAGTTTTATTTTTGTTATTTCCATTGTTTTTTTTGTTGTTGGATTGATTAAGGGGGCTGGTAGTATTTAATCGTTCAAAGAATTGGACTTGTTGAATAGGAGAAGATTGCATAAAATTCACACTTGATTGTTTTTGTCCATGTGGTGGGGCATGAGGTTGAGGGGAACCAAGGAAAGGGTAATATGAATTACATTATGGGGGGACACTATATTGATTATAGGAGGTGGATGTATTTCCTCCATTAATGGAGTTGTATGATGTGGTAGGTTGTGGACCTGGAAGTGGTAATTGTATTGGGTTGGATGGTGGTACAAGTACATGCCCTCCCATAAATGGAGTAGGAGGAGCTATGAAAGGCGTTTGAGGGGTGGGGGGAGGATAGTATGGGTTCTCCCCATATGGATTATGGTATTGATTGGATCCAAACATGGGTACTGATGAATAATATGGGTGAAAATGGGCCATGGACCCAATCAATCCATCTGCGACATGCGATGTTCCAAGTTTGTCTTGATTGAAGGGAAGAGGACAAGGAGAATCTGTAAATACAAAGTATAAGTACCCTGATTGGGAGTAAATAAAATAAAACTATTGGGCCTTTGTGATGGCTTCATATTTAATTCGAGGAAATGTTGTAGCCACATATTTGGAAATGACAAGGACTAGCGATTTGAGGAATCAATATAGCTATTGTTAGTGGATGGTATCATCCTTACAGATGATTCTTCTCTGAAATCATTCATGAATATGATCAACGATATGGATGGTTGTGGTTTGTTAGAATCCAGAGAGAATTTTCAAGCTAGTGTGATGAAAGACACGAAATTGAAATAAAGAAAATAAGTCTTTGGCTAGGGATTCAAAGGATGTGTGGGACTTTGACTTCTCATCCACATACCATTTGAAGGATGGACTAGAAAATGTTAATTGGAATAATAACAAATGAATGGAAACCTACATGATACTATTGGAAGAACACCACAAGTGAAAGAACATAATGTGGTTGGTTGGCTCTTCCCCTGGCTCACCTTCAAAATTTGAAATGTCAGAAGGTAGATTGGTGGGAATATTCATCCAAGTGGGGTCATGAAGGATTGGTTCATTCATCAGTTTGGTAAAAATTTGGATGTTAAGAGATTCCAAATACGACATGGAAGGGGGTGTTACAACCCTGGTGTGTTGTGGTTGAGAAGAATTTATTTGTGAGGATAGTCGGGATATTGTACCTTGTGATGAAGCTTAGACTCTACCTTCTTGTGACAGAGTAGTAGTAGGTGTTTTGTTTTTAATATTCGTACCGAACAGGGTAGAACCAAGCAAATCAAATCCTAAAATAGTTTCACTTACTGGTGTATGTGCTAGTTGCACTGATGTGTCAACCAAATTAGGGATGCCTCCCAAGATTGGAGGGAGGTTTCTCAGGCATATAGAATGACATGGATTATGTGGTTCCCCTATGATTCTGGACTAAATGAAAATGTGTGTGATTCGTAGTGAGATAAATAAATGGACAAGTGCTTCTTTAAATGTGAACTATCTCAACAATGTTTTAAAGTTGCATATAATCAGAAATGGAAATCATACATAAAACAAGAAACACTGTAATATGGTTTGGGGTTTATCCATGTGGGGGAATAAAATAAATTTCATGTCTCCTAAAATACCTATTTCCTTTCCTCTCAAAAAGTATTGGGCCTTCCAAAAGAACTCAACATGGGGCATGGACCCACCATAATAGGAACTACTTAACGTATGAATCAATTAGTTACAATGAGGGGGGAAGGAGGCATAACCTTAAAGTACTAGCGATATTTCCCAACAATCATTCCAAATTTGATTGAGGTGTGATTTCAACCCACAATCGCTACCTGGGTGGAAAAAACCTATATTTTGCAACTAATATACCTCCATCAAACATGACATTTAGATTTTAGACCTAAGAAATGGGTCATGGGATGGATTCTTTGCAAGGGTTGGGTGACCCAACGAGGAACACACATAACAAATGGACCTCATTGTTTGACCCTTAATGGGTATCCCCCTTCATTATGGTGTAGAAATGCTTTATTTAGAGGATTTCAATATCCTATTTCACAAATTCTAAGTTTCAATGAGAAATGATAACAAGGATTTATTTGGATGCCTATCCCTGAGATCTTAACTTAGACTACAAATTTCTTTTGTGCACCACTTATGGAGGTTAAAGATGAGTTGTTTAATGGTTTATTTTAGGATATGGGATGGGTTATGAGATTTGGTTTATAAAATAAAGACATTGATTAAAAATGGTGTGGAAAATTTCAAAATATATATGAAGTCTTTCTGATTCTCTGAGATCGCTTATGGGCACAGGTAGAAGAGCATATGTGACTCCAAGTATACAATACAAATTTTGAGTGTGTGTTGAGGTGCATTTTTGTGCAGTAAGTAATGGTGTCAAATGATTTTCAATAAGTTAATGATCAAAATTTTAACATGTGGAGATTTCTTGGTCGTTTACAAATCTTGTTTTCCTCTAACTTACTAAATTTCAAGACAATCCTTACAAAATTTTAAAATCCCTAGATCACTATCATGGTGGACATGTGGGTCCTTGATTTTTATACTTTAATCTTCCTATAATGTTATATAATCTAAGAAATATTTGAAACTATCCCTAGATTGCAGACATGTGGGCATGTTTGGGCCCTTACAAATCCTTAAAAGCTCCTAAGTTTTTTCTCCTTTAAAACTTGAAACTATCCTAAGATTGCAAACATGTGGGAATGTATGGGCCCTTACAAATATTTTAAGGTTGTGTTTCAACAAAGTAAACTAAGAGGTATTGGTTTCTCCTAATTGATTGATTGATGTTTAAAGGGAGATGAATATTTCTTAAGACACCCTTTTTCTAATTCCCCTATATCACTCAAAGGTGCAAGGGAAAGAGCATACTCAAGCATATCAAAATAGTCTCCTAGTCCCTATTTGATGTGATGATTTGTAAAATAAAATCTTTAATTATGAAGTTCAAAATCTATACTAAGCCATCCATGTGGAAATAAGAAAAGGGAAATATGTTATTGTTCTTTTTATCCCTCTAAATGTCCATGTGTGGCTATGTACCTATGGAAGAAAGAACCCAAATCTAATTTTTATGGATTTACAAACTACAGAAAAACAAACCTATCCTACCTGGTGAAATTAGTCTCAACAAGCCTTATAATAAGTGGGAAAGAATACTATTGTGTGACCATTGGTTGAGACAGTAGTGCACAGTCTATGGGAAATGAAAAGAAATACAATGTGTATCTCTACATGCACTACATGTTTGTTTCTCTGAACCTACACAAACACAGAGAAATGTTGGGATTGAAATTTAATTGACCTCTCTTGATTATAATCCCAATTATTGCATCTGAGGGTTGTACTAGGCTAGTTTTATCCCTGCAAACACAAATAAGTTATAACGAAATATCTAATAGAATAATTGTCAAGGAATTTGATCCCAATCCCCGGTATGGTCGCCAATATGTGTTCTTGTTTGAGCACTAGAGTGAGGAAAAAAAAGTATGTTATTTTCCTTGTTAGGCCAACAAGACAATACATAAATGAGTTAGTTAATTGGTGTTTCAAATAGAGGGAAAAAAAGAAAGTGAATAACAAGAAATAAGCACTAAACTAAGAAGGTAGAAACTTCAAATGGATGCATGAAAGAGACATAAGGAATAGTGTAACATTCCCAGTTCCCTCTTGGGAAATGCCACATCCAAATTTCTGAATTTTGATACCAATAATTTCCCATTTACTAGAAATTCAACATAATTCTCTGATATCATTTAATTAAATAGATGCTCTGCATATGAATAGGATTATGTAGAATAATAACAATTATATATAAATAGCACATATAGAAAAATTGTAATAGAAATCACATAAATATTCACATGGTAATTTATGCACACATAAGAGACACTTATCTTATGGTTAAATACCAATTGTGTGCAGACCTTCCACATTCCTCCTAGAAATAGACCACATTGCTCATAATTGCAACAATGGATCACCCCCAATCTGGGGATAAAATCTACTAGGGAAAAGGGAATCCTAAGCCATACTACAATAAGATAATCAATATAATTTCTTGGTCCAAGGTGCCAACTGTTTCAACTAGCCTATAGTCTCTCATTCCCCACATGTAGGCCCCACACTAGAAATTGTTCCCCTTATCTACTCAACATTCCTTCTGATTCTGTACCTCCCTTTTGGGGATTCAACAACATGCTAGACATGAAGTCTCATGGCCCTATAGTTATTTCCCAGTGCACCAAAGAAACTACTCATGGGTCTGACAACCCACTTCTTCAGGATAACGGTCTCATAACCTGCCTCTTCAACATACGGTCCTAACAACCTGCCTCTTCAACATAGAGGCCTGGCAACCTTCTTCTTCATTCCATTTGTACCTAGAAAATGCTCCCAGTCTTGCTCAATTTAGGTATGAACACCTAGTACCCCTTTCAGGTATGGAGGATGGAAATCATGCAATAATGATGAAACAGTGATGGGAATTACACTAAATCTCCCTCTTATATATTCATGTGCCTTTTATGACACATGACACTCAAGGAATTGAATTTTCCCCACATAAGAAAATTAGGATATGTTCATATCCATAAATTTATATTTAATGAATATTAATATAATATTCCATTTGTATTAAGCCCCCTTAGATTATCCCTTTCCTAGACTCTTTTCCCCCTTACCCTTTCTAGTGGAATTTATCCCCCCCATCTCTTTTGTTTGGTCAGTATGTAATAGTGATTTACTTTATTAATAATATGAGTGTTTACATATTATAATAATAGGCTTACTAGCCTTTAGCATCTAGGCTCTCCAGCCTAATAATCACATAAGAATGTTGGACTATAATAACCTATCTTACCATTCTATAAAACATATTTAGATTTACAATTGGGGATAGACATGGGGTATTACATTCCCCTCCCCCTTATTTATGCAATTTTCTTAGTGCATTATATACAATGTACAATTCAAATTCTTCAAAAATCTCTATGCCTTTGCTATTGAAGCATGTTATCCTTCTAGTGTTCTTATTTTCAAGCACCATATTCATGTCTTCATACTTCAGTTGAAAGTCCTTTTCTCTATTTCAAAAAGTTTCTTCAAGAGAGAAATTATCCCACTATAGCATTCTTGAGTTGCCTCTTCCTTTTTACACTCACCTTTCCAGGCTTAGGAATCCTTTCATTTTTACAAAGTCCTTCAAAGATCCATCTTGACAAGGCTTTCACACATAGGCAGAGTTTCATCTCACAACGAGAACCCCACCAAGGTTCTACATTTATAGCACCCTAGTGTCTCTTTTGGTATCCTTTCTTCCCAATCATTTCATCTTTAATAAATACTATCTCATCTGTGTAACACACATATATTCTACATGAGATAATATCATAACGAATTCCTGTAGAAGTTCAATTTTATTTCATAAAGAAATTCAAAAAATTTACCCATGTATGAGATACCATCTCATAATTTCTTAGTTGTTTCATTTCTTGCTTGTTTCTACAGTAGGATACAATTTCCCTATGGCTTCCTGAAGCACCATATTGGAGACCACTTTTGCCTATAATACTTCCTTCTTGAAATCAACCAAGAATATCATTAGTATTTATTGTGAAATATAACTTCATTACAAATGTGCAAAATCTCACAAAGTGATCTTAGAATTGTTTTCACTTAACAATTCAATCATAGTTATCAAATTTTTTATTAAATAGAATAAAATTATAATTCTCTACATAGGAATTTTTAACCATCAAGATTTTCATTCTTGCAATGTCATTATTTTAATTACTCTATTTCAAGAACAAAAAATATTTATAGACAATGTTCATGTGACTACTTGACTTGAAACTTTCTTGTTGCAATGTCTAAACCCCGAAATGTTCTCAACTCCATGAGTTAGTGATAATTGTAGCATTTCATATTCTAGCGAAATTCATTTCCATTACATATATTATATACATACATGCATTCAACAATTTCATTCAAGCATAAACAACTCAATATTGTATGAGCGCAACTCTACCACTTACACGCTATGCATGAGTGAAATTTGCCATACATATATATTCAATGCACCTTTGTATTTATTTCATGATGCCATTTATCTAAGTCATGTTTCCCACCATGGTGAATTGGAAGGTCTGGCCAATGCCCTGACACATCATCCATACACTTCTTATTGCTTGATCAACTATTTGGATGCCTTCCTTTTCAACCTGAACACTACACCAAGAATAGAATTCTATGGTGCTCTTTAGTATTAGAAAAAAGGTTTCAGTCCAAACCTTAGGTAAAGTAGGAATTGTTCCTTGAATACTTGTGTGCAACTAAAGCCTGACCATATCTAGCCATGGCATAGCCTCATACATGACTAGATTTACTGACATTCATTCCTATAACAGTGCCATACCCTTTATTGCTTTGGTTATTATCGCATAACCAATAAATCCATAATACGATATTACGTCACGTGTATGCATTCAAAATATAAGAATATTTTATAATTATTACGGGCCTCTAGCCTTTACCACACCTAGTGGTATTTTGTTTCCATTAATGCATTCAAATTATGAAATAATGTAATTTTAAATAATAAAATTTAGTTCGGGAATTCTTACCTAAATTTCCTTCAGCAATTATGCAATATAGATACATAAAATTCATACCTACATAGTTGTCATTAAAAAAAAATAATGCTACATGGCTATTTGTTATTAGTACGAGCTTCCTTCATATGGATGTCTTCCATATGTATCAAGCTTATCAACAACATTTTTTGTTGATATTACGGTAGCCGCGGGAGGTATCAACCTCCATGTGTAACCTATGACTAGATTAGAATATTCCAGAAGCTAGAGAACCCTAAGTAGATGTGTAAAAACCCCAGAAGACAAGTCATATTAGTAAAAAAATTAATATTAACGTATTATCCTCTAGAAAGAGAAGTCATCTTAGACATGTGACAAACATCACTATAAATAGAGTGCACTAGATTTCATTTCTACACACGCTCACACTCAATTCCAGTGGTGCATAAGTCTGGAGGAGGAGTGCAGTTGCAACGACTACAGCTGGGTATTGGTCTTGGGATGTGGTTTTTGGACTTTATACTTGGTGTGATATCTTTGGAGAAAGGTCTGTTATATCTTGGTTATCTGTTGGGTCTAATGCTTCTTCTGGAATCATTCTAACTATCAAATTTTATGGTGCTCGAGGGTGGCTATGTGCCTATGATTGGGTGACAATATTGTGATATTGTCTATGATGAAATGAGCACATCGAATATTTTAACAGGTTATGGGCCCACACTACCTTTAGATAATCTATCCACTAGAAGGTATATCCATAGTACCTTGGTAAGCTCATTGTGGCAGCAGTTGCAATTGCAACTAGGGTTTCTAAATTTGTAGCTTCAACAAAACCTAAACTAACTCTCTAGGAACTTCAATTAAGATGTTTGGAATATTTCTTAGACATTCTAGTGCACCTTAGCCTAGCGCACAACTTGGTACCTTTAGCTAGTAAAAACGTCAAGGTTGAATTTTTCAATCAAAGTCAAAGCCAAAGGCACTCATGACTTACTCCATGAAGAAAAAAAACAAGCTAGAAGGATCTTCAAACTTCATACCATGGAAGACAAGGACTGACCTCATCCTTTCCAAGAACAAAGTTATAGATATCGTGAAGGGAAATATCATGGAACCATAGTTTGAAGCAGGAAAATAAACTGAACCTTAGAACATTGTAGCAATGGAGAAGTTCAATGACAGTGACATCAATGCTATGAGTATCATATGGACTCCTTCAAAGATCACATGATACCCTACATATATGATCTTAACTCATCCAAGAATACATATGATGCCCTAACTAACCTTTTTGCTGTCAAAAATATTGGACAAGTGATGAGTCTGAAGAATGAGCTTCGTAACACAAAGATGACTAAGGATGACACTATAGCCTCATACTTTGTGAGGATTTCTCAGTTGAGATATCAACTACAAATTATTCAAGAAGTTATTCCAGAGAAGGAAATTGTGAATATATCACTTAATGGTCTTTCTAGATCATGGGATGCATTTGGTACAAGCATGAATACAAGGAAAGATTTTCCAACGCTTGAAGAACTTTGGACTTGTTGTGAACAAGAAGAGACAAAGATCAACTCAAAGGGAATATCTCAAAAGGAAGAGGGATGATCAATCCTATGCAACAAATTTTAAGAGACATGGAGGTGAGAAGATATTTGGATCAAGAAAGAAAATCAATCATAAGAGAGATATGTCAAATGTTCAATGCTATGGATTCCATGAGTATGGCCACTACAAAAAGGATTGTCCTAAACTAGCAAGGAAGAGAAAGGAAAGACACCATGCCTCATCTTCCAATGATGAAGAACCTTCAAAGAAATCAATGCATGAGGAAATTTATTTCTTCTAATAATCATCTCTTACAAGATCTCTTGAACATGAAATGTGGTTGATTGATAGTGGAGCTTCAAGACATATGACTAGTGATCATGAAAATATCTCAAGTATGAAGGAAAAGGAAACCTCTCATAAAGTGGAACTTGGAGACAATAACTCTTATTCAATCAAGGGAATTGGAAAATATTTTATCAAAAGGGAATCAGGTAACAATGTCCATCTTAACAATGTTTTATATGTTCCTAGTTTGAAAAATAATTGAGTATCTATTTCTTTCTTCGAAGACAAAGGAGATAGAATAGCCTTTGTCCATGGGAAAGTCCTTTTATGGTATGAAGATTCAAAAATAGAAGATGCTAGATTCATTGGGATTCATGAAGGAATATAGTATAAAATCCTAAGTCATAATTCTCAAGCTCTTGTACATGATAAACTCAATCCTAGGGAGTTATGGCATAGAAGGTAAGCTCACCTTTATTATCAAGTATTTCTATCTCTAAAATAGATGGTTGTAGGCATACTGTAACTACAATCATCAAATGAAGGTGTTTGAAGAGGATGCGCACCAGGGAAAAATATTAAGAAGTCATTCCCAAGTGGTGAGAATAGATCCAAGGAGATATTGGATTTGATACACTCAGATGTATGTGGTCCTATGCCAATGAAGTCTCTAGGAGGATCTCTTTAATATGTGACATTCATAGATGATTTCTCCAGAAATACTTGGATGTACTTGATAAAGACAAAAGATGAAGTATTTGAAAAGTTCCAAGAATTCAAAGTTGAAGTGAAAAACTTGACAAATAAGAAGATCAAGACAATAAGATCTGATAATGGAGGAGAATACACCTCCAAGGAACTCATTTCATTTTGTAAAGTATCCAAGATTATGAGGGAGATAATTGTCCCACATAATCCTCAACAGAATGGTGTGGCAAAAAGAAAGAATTTTTCCATTGAAGAATTTTTTAAGGAAATTATGAATGACTAGAATCAATCCATGTTTCTATGGGGAGAAGAAACTATGACAACCGTATATATTCAAAATGGAATTCTTCATCATATATTGAAGAACATGACTCCAAAAGAATATTCCTTTGGAAAGAATCCAAGTGTAGAAAAGTTAAGGATCTTTGTTTGTCTTGTCTATATCCATGTTCCCAAGGACAAAAGGAAGAAATTGGAACCATAGGAAAAAAGGGAATATTCATTGGATATAGTGAGACCTCAAAAGCTTATAGAATCTATGTCCCAGGTCCAAAGAAGGTTAAAATTAGAAGGGACGTAACTTTTGATGAGAATTTTACCTTCAAGTAATCTATATATTATTTCATGGAATCCAATGATGAAGAAGAAGATGAAGATACCAAGGAAGTAAGTACATTTTATCCATAACATGCTAGTGAAGAACCAGACCAACCACCTAACCCTGTAGAACTAGTTTTTGTACCCAAAAGTAGAAAATGATTAGCATGGCTAGAATCCACCTTACAGGAAGAAGAAAGACATAAATCTCCCAGTGGAACCTTCAAGGAAAGTAAGAGGACCAAATATTATGTAGTTATGTGCCACTCATGACAAGTCTTCTCAATGCATAACCTTCCACCTTTGAAGAAGAAGTCAAGAAGAAACAATGGATGGAATATGTGATGGAATAATATCAATCCATCATGAAAAATGATGTATGGGAAAGTCTGCCTAGACATGAAGGAAAGTCTTTAGTAACTTCAAAATGGGTTTACAAGATAAACCATATAGTAGATGGGAGTATCAATAAATACAAATAAAGATTCATGGCTATAGGGTTCTCCCAGCAAGAGGGAGAAGAATGTGATGAGATGTTTTCTCCAGTTGTCAGATACACCTCTATTAGAACCGTAATATCTCTTGTAGCATCCATGGGTTGGATTTTACATCAGATGGGTGTAAAGACCACTTTTCTCAATGGAGTAGTTGAGGAAGAGGTATACATATAGAAACCTCAATGTTTTAAGGTACACCTGAGAGAAACCCATGTATGCAAATTAAAGAAGACCTTGCATGGACTCAAGCAAGCTCCAAGAGTTTGGTATGCATTAATTGACAATTACTTGATGAGAATTGGATTTCCAAGAGCAATGTTTATCCAAACCTTTATTACAAGGTTGTGAATGATGCACCTATGATCCTACTACTATATGTTAATGATTTTTTTTTAACATATGCAGAGGCTCTCATTATTTAGTGTAAGAAGGATCTAGCCTTTGAATTCGATATGAAGGATCTTGGTCTCATGCATTATTATTTGGGACTAGAAGTATGGCAGAAGCATGGTGAAATATTCCTAGGGCAAGGGAAGTGTGTTGTAAAGATCCTTAAAAAATTTGGGATGATGGATTGCAAATCCATGGCAACTCCCATGGTGACAGATATGAGGAAGTTGAGAGAATCTAATTTTGATCCAATAGATCAATCCCTGTACCAGCATTTGATTGGCTCATTGATGTATTTGGTTAATACTTGGTTGGAAATTTGCTTTGTTGTGAACACGTTGAGCCAGTTTCAAGTGGAACATAGACATGAGAATTGGATAGTTGCAAAGGAAATTTTTGAGATATCTTTGTGGGATGCTAAATCACTATTTGAGATATGCCTCAAATAGTGATGTACAACTGCATGGATTTACTGATTCAGATTGGGAAGGGAGTGTAGATGATAGAAAGAGTACTTCTGGTGTATGTTTCAGTTTGGGCTCTACTATGATATCATGGGCTAGCAAGAAACAAAATTATGTGGCACTCATCACTGCAGAAGTAGAGTATATTGCATCTTGTGATGTGTGCATGGAAGAACTATGGATCCGTAAGCTAGTTTCTAGACTATTTTATTGGGCGTTGGATTAGACTGTGATATATTGTAATAATAAAAGTTGTGTGAAGATTTCAAAGAACCCTGTGTTCCATGATAGGTTGAATCACATTGATATCAAGTATTATTTTCTCCATGATAAAGTCCAGAAGGGAGAAGTGATTATCCAGTACATATTCACTGATGAGAAGACAACTGATATTTTGATGAAGCCTCTATCCAAGATAAAGTTTGCATACTTTAGGGACAAGATAGGACTCATGGATATTGCTCCATTGGTTGAAAGGGAGGAGATGAATTCCTCGGTTGGGAGGGAGTGCTAACATATGGCATCATGGATAGTCAGTTTGTTGGTGGATAGACATTATTCCTATGGAGAATGGTCTAGGTTGATAGATTGTTTATCTGTATCATGTTAGTATAGCTTATATACGATGCTTCAACATCATGCTACTAAAACATAGATATGATATAGATTTCTTGAGATGCATCATGCTAGTACAACTTAGATATGATGCATTAACATCATGCTAGTACAACTTAGAGATGATGCATATGTCTGAGTCGCATCATGCTAGTGCAGCTTAGATATGATGCAGTAGCATCATGCTAGTATAGCTTAGAGATGATTCATATGACACACATCATGCTAGTACAACTTAGAGATGGTGCATTAACACCATGCTAATAAGTCTTAGAGATGATGCAAAGACATAGATCTACATCCTGCCAATACAACTTAGAGATGGTTCATTGACACCATGCTAGTATGGATTAAAGATGATGTAGATGATACTCCACATCATTCTAGTATAACTTAGATATGATGAATTCGCGTCATCCTAATACATCTTAGAGATGATACAATGGATGGATTCAACATATGTCGGGATAGTCATTATTCTAGGACATATGTCCAAATTAGAAGAATAGTCCATGTATCACTATGTTGAGTGAGTGACTTATGCAAGTGTTACCCATGATTTTGGTCGTTATGATGATGTATTGATGATGGTGTACTCAGGCTCTTCATTAGAACTTTCTCCTGAGAAAAGTTACCTTCATCTCTTTCCAGAAATCACAGTTTTGAGGAAGGTTCGCATGTTGCTAATACATTTGCCTGCGAGAATGCATGATTCTCGCAGGCTACCTTAAGCCAGGGTGCGAGAAGTTCTCACTATGTCTAACTACTAGGGTGTGAACTCTTTCTAAAGAAGGGAAAAAGATGAATTCTTGAAGCTTCTAGAAGGGAATCTTCTAGAAGGATGAGATGGCATTTGAATGGTTATCTAAGTATTGGATTTCCTGAAATTTTGGGATCATTCTTATCCAAGTAACTAATTCATTCTCTCCTATATATTGAGGGGATTCTCATGGAAAAGGTTAGAAGAAAAAAAGCAATAGATTTATTTGGGAATTAGTGAAAGATTGAGTGAAGGAATGAAGCTACAGCAGCTAGAGAACTCCAGCAAGTTTATCAAAGGTGGTTGATCTTCTTCATGCAAGTGAGCAAGTGTGTGTGTCAGATCTAAGGGACATTGAAAGGAAGTTTGAAACATCAAGGTTCAGGTTGTAATCTTTACTTTCCATCAATATAATACAGTAATGTATCCCTTTCCCATAAAGTTAGTTCCACTTTATTGTATAACTCCTTGATCATATACATAGATTGACTATTGAATAGACTGTTCTTTCTTCGCTTCGGTTGGTTTGTATTGTTTTGATCTTGACTGTACGAGAGCACTGGAGTGAAGCAGGAGAAACAAAGACCAAAGGAAGCAATCATAAGATATGTTCTTTGATCGTATCTTCTAGTATATTCAATAGTTAAAATCTATGGAAAGAGTATCATTTTGTCTTGCTTTGTTCTAGATCTAGGTGGATCTAGGGAGATTGGTTTGTGTCCGCACTTACGGATTTATCCAATAACAAAATTGGCGACTCCGTTGGGGACAATCCCTTTTTCTTTTTGTCCTTTTGTGTTTTTCTGTGGCCATTTTCTCTAGTTTCATTTTTCTCCTATCCTGTCAATCTCTGAGTCTTCTGTATATCCTGATAGACCTTCTGGGTCCAGCAGCCTTTATAAATTTTGCTTCAATTTTCAAAATTTTTATTATGTTTAGGAGTTCTTGCATTGCACTTCATTGCAGCCTGCGAGAATTGGTAAGGTTCACACCCTGCTTATAGGTTTCAGTGCGAGGTTCTCTCATCTTGCTCAAAGGTCACCTGCGAGAATCACCGATTCTCGCACTGTGTAATATTGCTTGCCTGCGAACGCAATTTTTCAAAATTTTGAATTTGAGTTTTGGTCTTTCTAACTGCCTAGATCAGTTGAATTACCTTTTATGAGTTTCTTGGACCATTGATTGATGTACTTCTTTCTTTAGTTTTCATGCATGAATAGTCTTAGGGTTTCAAGGCTTTTCTTGTCATTGGTGGCTTGATTTTCGTTTCTTGGCTTTTCTTGGTAACACCATTCGCTCTGACTTCAGAAGATGAGTGTGTCTGATTAGTTAAGAACCAGTGATTGGTTGAGAGTTAAGTGCTTGGTTTGTCTCATTTGCTTATGGTTTGAAAGGTCATTTTCTTTTTCATTTGAAACAACTAAATTGGTTTGCTCTTTATTTTTGCTTTCATTGAAAGAGTTGATTGGGTTTGTCATTATTTGCTTGTTTGTAGATTTGATTTTCTGTACTCTTGCTGTCATAGTCTGAGTCCTTTTTGAAAAGTGAACACAAAAGTTTTTCTTTCATTAAAAATTGTTTTTTTCATTCACAAAACATTGAAAATCAAAATTTTAGAGATTGTTGAAGTATTTGAAAAAGACACAATAGCGAATTTTCATTTGACATATGATTGTTTGTATTGGCATTTGAAAAGGAAATTTTGCATTATATTTCAGGGTTGATCTGGAAAATTTCTTCTCTCTCCCATACATAGGATTCATTGAATGAAATGTTGTCTTTTTCATTATCATCCTTGCATTGTTGGGTCAGAGTCATACAACATAAATTTCACTTCCATTACCTTTGAGTAAACAACAGCTCTTAAGAACATTGCATAATCATAAAATTTATCTAGTAACTCTTTTCTAGGGCTCTTTTACACCAACACTTAGCTAGGATAGTGCTTTGGAGTAGGAAGAGAGATACACTCTCCAAAAGCTCAAAACACACAATAGCATCTTGAGTTAGGGAGTGTTAAATTCCATTTGCAACATATTGTCTTGGGAAGCCCTTCTCACACAAGGGTCAAGCATTAGGTCGCATTGGTGTTGGCAGAGTTACTCACCCTGCTTTGTTGACATCTGTGTAGAGATTGCACGTATTACGGGGGTCACTCGGAGGTATACCCAAAATGATGAGTGGAAGCCTTTTGAGTTGATTTCGGGCTAGATACCCTGCCCTTGCATGTGGGTCGGACTGCCAACTATTCCCCCAGGATTTACTGTTGTTTGTGGTGACATTAGTGGCCTATCTCTTTAGGTTCTTACCCAAGGTGACTATGGAGGGGAAAGTCTTCATAGTACCTGGAATTGACATTGATCAAACTCACTCGGGATCCTTGGAGGGCATACCCACGATTATGTGTGGGAGCTTCCACCAGGGTGTAATTCCATTAAGCAGGTCGTCAGCATAACTTTTCCACCCTAGCCCCACCCCTTCTCATCTCATTGTTGCGACGTTGGATTTCATCACCAACTAGTGGCTTCAAAATTAGAAGGTCTTGTTTGCTTGGTGATTGTTTCCTAGATTTTGTTTTCTAGCGTGTGTTGTTTGTTTTTCGAAGTTGACCATAGGAATTTCTTCACAGAGCTTGTTACTCATTTACAATAGCTCCCCCATGTCATTCACGTAGAATGCAGGGTTTATCTCTAGAGCATCTGGACAGTTCACAACCCTTTCCTACAACTACACCTGAGGGATCTCCTCAGCAAGGTGAAGAAACAGTTGTCACCACACCACAAGTGGAATCAACTGAATCTCTAGAACCTTTTCGAATTACTAATACTAGAGAGGACTTTCGAATTCACCGTGGAGAATGACCTTTTGTGCGATTAAATTCTTCTGAGGAATTAGATGTTACTTCTTCTGGATCACCCGTTGGGCCTTTTCCCGGTGTCAAAAGCCAAGATCCTTTTTGGTCTGCAGGTGATTTCCGCAGGACTCTTTTTAGTCCTGGTTCTCCTGTGGTCTCTGAAATCAACCCTCCAGTTTTTTCTGAGACAGAGACTATACCGGTGAATGCAACTTATCACTTTGTTCTCCCTGATGAGATGGCCTAGCTCACGAATACTACGAGTGTCCCAAGCGGGTTCACTACAGCTGGACTTCCTCCTATAAATACCCAGCGAATGCCCAATGTTACTCCTACATTACCACCTGGCTACCATGCGTTGAATGCTTTGTTGAATGCTTCCAATCAAACACCTCCGCAAACCCCCTCTGGTACTCCTGGTGGTCCTTCTTTTCATGGGCACCCTATTCCTAGTTTCATTCCGACACTCCCTCAATTTCCTTCTGGCAATCCTAATCCTAGTGGCACTATCCCGTCTGTTCTACCAAACTTGCAGATTCTCGTTGGTGGACAAGGTGGTCCAATTCAATTTCCTCTTACCGGGAACTGTCCAATTACTACACAATCTATGATTGGCACACAACATCTAGTTGGAACTCCACCTATGGTAGGGGGACCAACCCCACCTTTTGGACAAAATATACCTCCTGCTTTGGCCCAGTATTGGACTCAGATGCTACAAAATCTTCCTCAAATGACTAGGGGGCAACAACCTGCCCCTACTATTGGCCAACCATATCCAGGTATACCTAATCCTATTTGGGGTCAGGGTCAAAATGCTCAACCTCAGGTCCCTACTCAAACTCAAGGTTACAATCCTTGGAACTACTATCCTCTCCAACCACCACCAAATCAGCCGGGGTCTTCCCACTATGGGCAGACTGCGTACGGGCCTACTGGTTTGCCAACAGGACTTCCACCCAAAAGTCACCAGTACCTGCAGGTGAATCGACAGTTACCTTTTCTTGCTACTTTGGATTTGCCAGATTTGTCTAGGATTGTAAATGATCCTATTCGTCACTCTTCCCAATGGCCTGCTATTCCAGCCAAGCTTCCATCAGACATTCCTAAATTCGATGACAAAGTGGGAGAGGACCCAAAAAATCACGTTATGACTTTTCACTTATGGTGTTCATCCAACTCATTGATGGATGACTCTATTCGTCTATGTCTTTTTCAACGAACCCTTACTGGTTCTGCTACGAAGTGGTATATTGAATTGCCACGAGGTTTCTTTTCTGATTTCAACACCCTAGCTATGGATTTTCTTACACATTACCAGTTACCGATCCGTTATGATACTGGGACTGAGATTTTGACTTCCTTCAAACAGACTAAAGGCACTCATATATCGGATCATATCCATGAGTGGCGAAGGAGACGACGTCTCATTAAACTTGAACTTCCTAATCAGTTACTGGCTGAATGGTTTACAAAATCCTTTATGAACGAAATTGGTAAAGACATTGCCATGGGTGGTGTTGTTACGGAAGAACAGGCTATAAGTCGTGCTCAATATCTGGATCTCATTTATTCACAAACGGGAACACTTTATGATTTATTACCTGAGTTACCTCGTCCTGGTACTTCCAGCACTTCAACTACTACAGCTGCCTCGCATGCAGCTGACAGTGTGATTGGTACTACCCATGCCCACTCGCATTCTGTTTCGAGAAAAACACCTAAATATACTTCTTCTAATGTTCAAAATTCTCCGTCTCCTACCAATTCCACTGGTAAAACTTCTGAGGTGAACACCGTTCAATCTACCCCGACCGGTAAAAATAAATCAAAGAAAGGGAGAGGCAAGAATAAGGAGGAAAAAAATAATAATCAGACTGAGCAAACTAAAACCCCTCCTATTGAAGATCGGGATAAGCGCAAACCATGATACCCTTGCCTTATCTGTGGTGATGATCACTACACAAAGGATTGTCCACGACGTGCCGAGGTTACTAATTTCCTTCAAGGAACGCCAAAACCATCTACACTGGAAGTCTTGTCCCAGCCCTTCCCGTCTCAACAACAGGCTCAGTTGGTCATCCATGACCAACCATCTACTTCTACGACATCATATGTTTTGATGTGTACCGGTGATTCTAAGCCAAACAACATTGCACTCACTACTAGAGCCAAAGATTATTATTCGTCTAAGGAGAAGGTTGACGATTTACCTCCTACTTTGGTACAACCCTCTCCACTAACTCCACCTACAAATGCTCCTCTTCATCTCAAACGACTGAGCCTTGATACAGTTCTACGACCACCCCCAAAAGGTGTCATTCAAAAATCATCTTTCAATCCTCGTGCTCGTGTGGCCCAAGAGTACAGCATTGTTGAAGATATGGCCCAGGCACCTTCAACAATGTCAGCCCTTGAAGTCCTTCAATCTTGTCCTGCACAACGAAAGGCACTGTTGAAAGCTATAGGTGGAATTGATCCCACTGATATGAATTTAATAGTCTTTGACTTGGATGATCATATTCCAATGTTACCCCCTCATCTTGCGTTCCAGATACAAGTTGTTGTCTCTGACAAGAACATTTGCCAAACTGTTATCGATGAGGGTGTCTCTACGTGTGTAATGTATTTTGCTTGTTGGAAAGCTATTGGCTCTCCTCCTTTAAATGAATCGCAAAGTAATCTGAAAGCCTTCAATGGCTCTAGTTTTAAGCCTTATGGTGTTCTTCCATTGTTGCCTGTTACACTAGAAGGTAAGATGGTCCAAGTTGAAGTGGAAGTCTTCGATGCTCCTCTTGATTATAATCTTCTGCTTGGTCGTAGCTGGATCGATTCCATGCATGCGGTTGTCTCAACACTTTTCTGTGTAGTACGTTTTCCTCATCAAGGAAAGGTTGTTACTGTTGACCAACTTGCCTTCTTCAATTCTGATACTCGTACTAGCAACGTGCCATTTATAGCTAAAACCCCGTCGGGTTACGAGAATGTCGGTGTAGGCCTTTTAAAAGATTCTTCGTTAATGGGTACTTTCCCCATTCCACTGCCTGATGTTCCACGCCCATCATTTTCTTCTATAAACATGATCTCCACCGTACCTCATGAACTTCCTATGTCTTCTGACACTTGGATAGTCCCTGACCTTGGAGATCACACTCGTTTCGGCGATGTAATGTCGTTAAGTCCGGTTGAATCGGCATATCAAGCCATTCAATCGACGATACCTTCTACCCCCTCTCTTGATGAGTTGTCTCCCAATCCTTTCCGTGTCATCTTTCCCACTGACGAGATGATCATGTCCGTCATGGAGGACACCCCTTGGAACGATGGGCATCATCGTTCCATACTCTTTCTGGAACAACACACTCTCGAGAACTACCAATGGATTTCAACTCCGTCGACCGTCGTTATCATATCGACCGTTCCTGGATCTACACATGATGTGTTTGCCAAAGGGAACCTCAGTAATATCTCTCCCATGATTCCTATTGATATATCAGTTAAACCTAGGATAGTTGAAAATGTTCACATTGGAGCTTCATGTTATCCCGATGAAATCGTCACCTATACATCTCTGTTCAAATAATTTCATGACATCTTCGCCTGGAGCTACGAAGAAATGCCAGGTATCGACCCTGCAATTGTTGTACATGAGATAAAGACATACCCTGGAGCTAAACCAGTCCGGCAGTGCCTTCGTCCAGTCCACCCATGTAAAGCGGCGGCTATCAAGATCGAGGTTGGAAAACTTCTCAAAGCCGGCTTTATTTATCTCATGGATCTAACAGAATGGGTTTCTAACCCTGTACCGATTGATAAGAAAGGTGGCAGTATTCATGTATGTGTTGATTATAGGGATATTAACAAAGCCTATCCAAAAGACAACTTTCCAACCCCTTTCGTCGACTAGATTGTCGATGATTGTGCTGGAAGTGAAATCTTTTCTCTCATGGATGGTTTCTCTAGCTATAATCAAATTAATATCTCTCCCGAGGACCAACATAAAACTGCTTTTATTTGTCCTTGGGGTACTTTTTCCTATAGGAAACTTCCCTTCGGTCTTAAGAACACTGGCACGACATTTCAACGTGCTATGTCTTATGCTTTTCATGATATAAAGCATATCATTCAACCCTATTTGGATGATTTACCAGCTCATTCTTTGCACCGAGTCGATCACCCCACTCATCTCTGAGCCATTTTCGTTCATTTTGAGTTCTATCATATTCGTTTAAATCCTCATAAATGCATTTTTTGCGTAGAATCCAGCCGTCTTCTAGGTTTCATCGTTTCACGTCAAGGGATCCGGGTAGATCCTCTTAAGGTTGAGGCGATTCTTAATCTCCCTCCTCCTTCTACACTGCGTCAGTTGCAAATTTTGCAGGGGAAAACAAACTTTCTTCGTCGTTTCATTCCTAATTACGCTGAGATTACTCATGGTTTTACGTGGCTACTAAAGAAAGATTCATAGTTCGTCTAGGATATCGTGGCCAACAATGTTTTTGAGGCTTTGAAGTTGTCCCTCATGCAAGCTTTGATTCTATTTCCTCCTGATTATAGTCGTGATTATTTTCTTTATCTTGCTGCCTCAGAGTATACCATTGGTATGGTTCTCGTTCAAGAGGATGATGCACATGATGAACATGTTATTTATTACTTGAGTCGAAGTCTCACATCAGCTGAAATCAAGTATCAACCTGTTGAAAAACTTGCTTTGGTTGCTGTTCAAGTCGTTCAACGCTTTCGGCATTATATTCTCTCAAGGAAAACTACAGTGATTTCTCATTGCAACCCTATGCAACACATTTTGACATGTCAATTTCTAGGGGGAAAATACTCCAAATGGATTATCATACTCCAGGAGTTCGACTTGGAATTTGATCGCACCACGTCTAAGAAATCCTTAGTTTTTGCCGAGTTAATATGTGATTTTCCTCACTCTGCCACGGAAAATGTAGCAGTAGATTCATTACCCGATGAATCTATTTTGCTTATTAGCACTGACAATCTTTGGTATGGAGATATCATTATACATATCCAAACCCAGACTTTTCAGCCTTCTTTGTCTAGTACTGAACGACGTCGCATTCGTTATCAAGCTCGTCAATACATTATCCTCGGGGATACTCTTTACCGTCGGGGAATTGACTCTATTTTTCAACGTTGTCTGACTTTTGACGAAGCTAAGAAAGCTTTGAATGACTGCCATTTCAGAGCATGTCGTGGTCATATGTCTGGGTATGCTACTGCCTAGAAGATCTTACGTGCAGGGTATTTTTGGCCTTCCTTGTTCAATGACTGCATTACTGCCGTTCAGAAATGCCATGCCTGCTAGACCTACACTCAGAAAATTTGATCACATCCTGCTCCTCTTCATCCTATGGTCTCAGTTGGTCCTTTTGTGAAATGGGGCATTGATTTCATGACATGTCACCCTCACTTGACCGGTGGGCATGGTTACATCATTGTAGCTGTTGATTACTTTACAAAATGGGCCGAGGCGATGCCAACATTCGATAATACTGGAAAGACTGTAGCGTTGTTTCTTTTCAACCATGTCATAGCTCGTTTTGGTGTTCCCCAAGCTATCATTACTGATCACGGTAGTCATTTTAGGAATTTTATGATGTCTAAGCTTACGGAAAAGTTGGGTCTTTGTCATGATAATTCAACACCCTATTATCCACAAGCTAATGGCCAGGTCGAAGCAATCAACAAAGTTCTTATAACTATGCTTCGACGGATGATAGGAATTCATAAAAAAAGATGGAACACGATGTTGTTTTTGACATTTTGGGCATATCGGACATCTGTCAAATCCGCTACTTGGTTTATGCCCTTTCAATTAGTCTATGGTGTGGAAGCCATTCTTCCTATAGAATATGAGATACCCTCTCTGAAGCTAGATGTTGAACACTTACCCAATACTTCTACTGAAGAAGAAAATCTATTGTATTAGATGTGATTAGAAGAAACTCGACGAGACACCACTCTAGTAATAGAAGCCCAAAAGAAACGTGTCAAGGTGCAGTATGAAAAGCATGTCAAGCCTCGTGTTTTCTCTGAAGGTGATCTTGTTCTTCTTTATGAACATGATCGAGATACGTTAGGAGCTAGGAAATTTGAACCAATGTGGCAAGGTCCTTATATTGTTCGTCGAGTTTTGGAAAAAGGAGCATATGAGTTGGTTGATTACGATGGTATCCCTTTGAGTGAACCCAGGAATGGGTTGTACTTGAAAAATTACTATACATAAATCATTTGTGCACAAGTACTTGTATTTTATGTATCATACTTTGTGTGTGTTACTTTAGTTCGCTTTTGACGTTATCTGGTCTCTTCCCTTATGTGACGTTGTGTTTGATTGCTACATGTCGGAGTCTTTGCTAGCCTATATTGGCTTCGCTAATGGTGCTAGTCGTAGTACTCGGAACCTAGCTTCCACTGCATGGGCAATCTATGCCCCAACAAACGAACTTATATCTTTACGAGGTGTATGTCTTGGTTGTGCAACCAACAACATTGTAGAGTATAGTGTCATTATTGAATTATTGGTTGATGCTATCTCAATCGAAATTCGTCATTTGGTTGTGTGACTTGACTCGTAGCTTCTAGTACTATAGCTAAGTAATATCTACTCTATTCGAAGTCCTACTTTGTTGCGGGTGTATTTGCGAATTCGTCTCTTGGAACAATATTTTGATCACATTGAATATCAACATATTCCTAGATGTCTTAATACATTAACAGATGCATTGGCTAATTATGTATTGGACAAACATTTGAACCATTTATACATCAAACACATTAAAATTCACACAATATAAAGTAAACCAGTAGAAGCCATCTGTATATATAACGATCAAAAGAGTTTTTTTTTTACAAAAAGTTTGTCCGAAGACCAAAATAGAAAAATTTGAAGCTCATAGGTTCTACAAAGTGACGTCATGGATGACGTTCATGGTAACACATGACTGCCCTAGCAACCCTACGGAGTAGTCGACCCATAGCTATTGATACCCCTACAGTGTGACACTGATCGCATCGTGGAACCTCTTCCAGAGTCATATC
Source organism: Picea mariana (assembly GCA_032191745.1). Lineage (NCBI taxonomy): Eukaryota > Viridiplantae > Streptophyta > Pinopsida > Pinales > Pinaceae > Picea > Picea mariana. The sequence goes on along the minus strand of JASDQU010103910.1, from coordinate 325,057 downwards.
TTGAATGTCTGCTATCAGGCCCTCTAAATTTTGTTCCACCACCTGATAATATTCGACATACTATGGTGGTGCTACTACTACCTCTCCTCTTCACTGGATAGGAGAGGTTCCAGGAGGTCTATATGGTCCAACATCTATGTTATCAACAAACATTTTGTGTTAGTCTTTGGATAAATATATAAAACAAAAACATTTGAATATGATAAAAAATTCAAAAACATTTAAAAAGAGAAAATGTGTGTACTTCTTACCAAGGTCACCCCACTGAGCATCCTCAGGCAGTGCTAAATATGGATCTCCTCAGAAATCCAACCTGGAATAAGCGTAGTCATCGACCATCAACATCTAGTTTTCAAGCCAGTCAAAGAAAATATCGCCGTAATTGACGATTGGTCCTGCCACGTGCCGGGCCATGAGCCGACGACATCTCAACATTCTTGGATCCCTAGGACCTGGAAAGTCCCACTCAACCTGTAGTATAAATACGGGGACCCTCTCGAGGAAGAAGGACACTAACAAATATCCATACCCAAATTGTTTCAATTCACCTCGCCTGCATTTGGTTAATTGCCTTTTGATACTGCGAAGCACAACATCTTCCCAGTTGAATACTTGAGGCTCAGTACACTCGATGGCGTACTAGAAGTAGCTCTGTAATGCCATATGAGGAGCAAAACTCTTGGCCATACGAGCTATAGTAAAAAGGATAGTGCAAAGGGTCAAGTCTTGTACCCCCCAGATAGCCACTTTTCCCTTTTTCCTCTCAGCCTCAAGTACACAATATTAATTGCAATACTCACTCATCTTGAGCCCACCACCTCTACTACCGGTCAGGCTGACATAATACCCACGTCTGGAAAATCCAGTCAAAAGGTATATGTCCTCAATGTCTATGGACAGTGTGTGAGCTCCTACATTGAAAACTTGCTGATCTGGGTCCCACATACGGACTAGATACTCCAGTAGTCTAACTTGGGCCCTCATGCCCAGGATGCGAAAGTATTTTAAGAGCCCACAATCTCTCAATGCAGCTATGGTGGGAGGATGATTCTCTGCATTTGCATTATTCTCTTCATGTTCTTGTTCATGCCACTCAAGCACCATGTTTATGGCTATTTATCTGCACAAGGAACATAAAAGGAGGATTAATGATTTTGTTCATGATCGGGATCTTTTTCATTGGCTAAATATTTAAAAAAAAATTGAATTTTGGGGTTCTCGCAGGTGCCCCATTAGCACAGTGTGAGAACCTCGTAGGTGGCTTAAGGCTCACTTGCGAGAAAGCATCATTCTCGCAGGCCCTGTATGGGATGCCTGCGAGAATGCCTACGTGCATGTAGGGTTCAAAAAAACCTCTTAAAACTAAAAAACTAACCAATGAAGTTCAAAATTTAAACCATGAAAATGTCAAGTATGAAGAGCTTACCGTAATGCTACAGATGGCTCGTTGAATGATCTCTTGTAGCTCCCGAAAATCGACGCCAAATTCGAAGGGTAAAAGGGGGGTTTTGGAGCTCAATAGTGAAAATGTGAAATGATATGGTAAAAATGTTTATTTACTCATTTAATTTACTTTTTACTATGTCATTTTGGGTTTTTATGCTTATTTATTGATTAAACCTAATTCCTAATATTGAGATGAGTGTAATGACTTGCAGGCATAATAACATTGATGATTACATACAAGGATATGGACATATTTTTCTCCGTTATGGTGTGTTTTTTATTGTTTTTTATGGTTTTTACATAAAACCTCGAGCATCGTTTTTGTCCATTCTTACGCTCGTGAAAAACATAAGAACATGATCGAGCATAGTTTTATCACTTTTTCGGGCTCAACAAGGTTATACGAAAAAGGAACCCCCCTGGAGTTCTCTTTAAGCTCTTTTCAGACTCTCTAAACATGAAAAGATCGCCGAGCGACCTTGCTATTTTTCACGCTCGCTAAAGTATTTGAAGTATGCATCTAATGAGTGATAATTTATCTCTTTTTCTCTCTCATCCAAACTATTTTACGAAAAAGGAACTGAGAGAGTTCTTTTTTAAGTGTTTTTCCAAACTCTATAATCTTGAAAAACCTTCGAGTTTACTATCTCTGGACTCGTTAAACAAACATTGACAAACCTGTGGTGGGACCGAACCACCCCTTATTAGGGTTCGTTAGAAATACTCCGAGGGACTTGTCTGAAGGATGAGCTTATATCAACAAGCATATGTTATCCTCCTCAATATTGCGTAAAAATAAAGAGGTACTTGCCAGAAATGGTGGGGGAAAATTTGGAAAAGGGATATGTTTCATCTTTGTATTGATTGGCAGTAAGTGTCACTCTTGAACATGACACCCCCTATTCATCATTTGAAGCCAGTTTGGGAAATCCATTTGTCTCTCTTTTGATTGATTACAAGGTCATTCCATGTGTCATCTTTGAGTCAATGCTGCCAAATCATTGGTCATGTCGTTCATATGTTCAAGAGAAGTCCATATGAAACCCATATTGAGTTGGCCATCTACAGTTATCCATTCTCTCTGTGTCAGCCTTCCCTGTGTCCAGTCCAATTTGAAACATGCTCTGTTTCACTTTCAAACTCTGTTACTCATTTCGTGTCATTAATGGGGGATACATCAAGGCCCTCCTGTGATGAGTTTTGTTCCATCGACTTCAACTCATTATCCAGAATCAAGACTTAAAAATTATTTACCTTGGAGCTTGCATGCCTCAATGGCAAGTTTCCTCGCTTTCAACAGTGGATTTACATCATTGACCCCTAATTGAAAGATTTCGTCGGATGTTGGACATCAACTCATTTATTCACACTCGATGGATTGTACTATGGTACCTTGGGAGTCATTGAAATCAATGGTGATTTCCCTCGCACTTGTTAACGGTTACATCAATGACCGATAATCAAGTGGTTTCTACCATGTTTGACTTCAACACATGTAATCACATGGTTAGATTCGTAATTTGGGCGACGAGATTGAAGACCCTGTATATCATCTTTGTAATCCAGGTTACAATGGAGTATGTATAATTTGTGACACATAGATCCACTGTGTATGTCTTGTGGCTATGTCGTCTTGATTTGAAATTTCTCATAGATCCATAGTGTATTCAAGTGGCTATGTTATATTTTGATGGCATGGATCCACAGTGTATGATTGGTGGCCATGACCCATGTCTATAATGTCATCAGTCTATGATCTGAGTATGGGAATGCCTACCTCAGAATTGGTATATATGATATTCTACAGATGCTTGGGTGTTTGTAGGTTTCCGATTAGATGTGCTCCTGGTTCTCGATACACACATGCAGCTTACAAAGTCTATCAGCTGTCACTAGTTCCAACCTCATACTTCAGGGGGCATTCTGTTACCCATGATTTTGGTTGTCATGATGATGTATTGATGATGGTGTACTCAGGCTCTTCATTAGAACTTTCTTCTGAGAAAAGTTACCTTCATCTCTTTCCAGAAATCACATTTTTGAGGAAGGTTTGCATGCTGCTAATACATTTTCCTGCGAGAATGCATGATTCTCGTAGGCTACCTTAAGCCAAGGTGCGAGAAGTTCTCACTGTCTCTAACTACTAGGGTGATAAAATTTTCTAAAGAAGGGAAAAAAATGAATTCTCGAAGCTTCTAGAAGGGAATATTCTAGAAGGATGAGATGGAATTCGAATGGTTATCTAAGTACTGGATTTCCTGAAATTTTTGGATCATTCTTATCCAAGTAACTAATTCATTCTCTCCTATATATTGAGGGGATTCTCATGGAAAAGGTTAGAAGAAAACAAGAAATAGATTTATTGGAGAATTAGTGAAAGATTGTGTGAAGGACTGAAGCTACAGTAGCTAGAGAACTCCAGCAAGTTTATCAAAGGTGGTTGATCTTCTTCATGCAAGTAAGCAAGTGTGTGTGTCAGAGCTAAGGGCCATTGAAAGGAAGTTTGCAACATCAAGGCTCAGGTTGTAATCTTTAATTTCCATCAATATAATACAGTAATGTGTCCCTTTCCCATAAAGTTAGTTCCACTGTATTGTATAACTCCTTGATCATATACATAGATTGACTGTTGAATAGATTGTGCTTTCTTCACTTCGGTTGGTTTGTATTGTTTTGATCTTGACTGTATGAGAGCACTGGAGCAAAGCAGGAGCAACAAAGACCAAAGGAAGTGATAATAAGGTATGTTCTTTGATCGTATCTTATAGTATATTCAATAGTTAAAATCTAGGGAAAGAGTATCATTCTGTCTTGCTTTGTTCTAGATCTAGGTGGATCTAGGGAGATCAGTTTGTGTCCGCACTTACCGATTTATCCAATAACAGAGAGACACTATGTTTAGTGCATTGAGTCCAACACATGACTTATTCATCATCATTCCTAATTAATGAAATGGAGTATGACCTTAAGAGATGATGTAGTTGATGATATATTTTTTATACTAGAATGCTATTAGATGATACCGATAATGATGATGTTGCTCATGACTTGATTTGTGTGATTATGAGATAACATGTGTGGCCATGGTGATACTACCTGTTAATACCTCCCTAGATAGAAGGGAGTGTTTATATTATGGTATTTGTGGGAGGTATCAACCTCCATGTGTAACCTATGACTAGATTAGAATATTCTAGAAGCTAGAGAAAAACTAAATAGATGTGTAAAATCCCTAGAAGACAAGTTGGCTCAATATAAGAATTAATATTAAAGTATTAGCCTCTAGAAAGATAAGTCAACCTAGATAGGTGAAAAAGAGCACTCTAAATAGAGTGTGCTAGAGTTTAAGTGTACACACATTCATAGTCAAATCAAGTGGTGTGCAAGTCTAGAGGAAGAGTGCAGTTGCAACGATTGCAGTTGGGTATTGGTCTTGGTTTGTGGTTTTGGGACTTTCTTCTTGATGCACTATATTTGGATAAATGTGCATTATATCTTGGTTATATTTTGGGTCTAGTCACTACTACATTTGGGTCAAATTCCGACGACGCGTTCGACGCAATTGCCACTTTCTATTGTCGGAAGACCGACAAACCTCAGACCCCCTCAAACGTCGTTTCACATGACGTCGTTTTTTCGACGACCACATTTTCGTCTATATTGAGATGTTTCAAATGTGGGAAGAGAGACGTTGCAAACGTGGAAAGACCGATGTTTCAAATGTGGCAAGAGAGACGTTGCAAACGTGGCAAGACCGACGTTTCAAACGTGGCAATGGAGACGTTGCAAACATGGCAAGTGAGACGTTGCAAGCGTGGCAAGTGAGAAATTTCAGACGTGGCAAGAGAGACACTTCAAAGGTGGAAATACCTAAATTTCAAACGTGGCAAGTGAGACGTTTCATATGTGGCAAGAGAGACGTTTCAAAGGTGGCAAAAGAGATGTTTCAAAGGTGGCAATAGAGACGTTCTGAAGGTGGCAAGACCGACGGGATGAGGTATTAGCTATGATGTGGTTGCTATGGGAGCGACACTCTTGGATTTCGCAAGAACAACGTCCATTAGGTGGCAACAGCGACGGCCAGGAGTTACTAGCTCCGACGTGGTTGCTATGGGAGCGACAATCTTGGAGGTGGAAAGAGAGACGTTAAGAACGTGGGAAGAGAGACGTTAAGAGGTATCATCTCCGACGTGGTTGCTATGGGAGCGACACTCCAAGATGTCGCAATAGTGACTATGTTGTAGATATTTAAAAAAAAATACAATATCAATACTAAGAGGGACAGGTACATTAACCTTTGCTAAGATACTAGCCATATCAATATTTAAATCTATATCATCGGTCTTAGGCAAGGTTGGTTGAGGAGGAGGAATAACTTCCAATGGTAAAGGGGGTCTTGTCTAATGAGATTTAGGATCACTAGGATATGTCTCGGGTGTGTTATCACACGAACTCACAATTGTTGAGCTAAAGTCCAAAAGCTCAAGTGCAATCATGCGTAATAAGACTTGAAAAATATACTAGAGAGTAAGTCCCTGTTTTTAGATAGGATCAAAATAATATTGTACTTTCTTGGGTATGTCGAAACAAGTGCCATCCAATACAAGATCCTATATACCAATGAGATAGTTGAGCAGCAGAAATTCCAGAGCCTTCATTGAAGCCTCTGACAATTTGTTTGACATTTAGCAAACAATTATATCATCAATAATACAACTTGAAGTCATTGTAGGTATTGCTTTGTATCCTTTGGCTAGCACAACAAATTCACATGTAGCATGCAAGTGTTCTATATATATACATTGAGCAGAACAGAAAATTCATAGAATGCAAATTGTAGCAATTCGAAACAACCATAACAGATTTGGACTCCAGATATAAAGCTCATAATCTCTCATGCCAAGACATTTGAAAATCCCAAACCATGTAAAATTCAATATCCCAATACTCGGTCAAAACAAGGGGCGAAAAAAGACAAATTTAAATACTTCAACAACTATAGCAGATTTGGCCTGCAGATATACAACACATATATATTCCAAGTTTAGTTTCAAATAACAACCAATGTTACTATTATATACACAGCTAATCCATCTAGTTTCAAATAACAACCAATGTTAACTGTCATATGCACAGTTAATATGTGTAGTAGATATATTAAGTGACTGAACATCACAGCCATTTTTCATATCATTTTTCAATAACAAATGTTAGTTGGCCCTCAAAAGAATATTTGTCTACACCACCACCATATAAGTTGGCCAAATGTATCTTAAGACAATAAAGCCTTGTCTTTCCTAATGGTCGACCCTCAACAAATTCTGGAAGTCCTCGACACACGTCTGAACCTAGATGATTTAAATATAGATGCATTGGGTAAGCATGCCCTCAAAAATCCAAGTTATGTGGATGGTAAAAACATTCTTCGTCCTTCATTTTCCTTGCAACCCGATCTAGGTAAAGAACAATAACTTGAAATCACATACTAGCATCAAAGAATTTATGTAGAAATCTAGTAAGATAGATGTAAGATTAATGTGGAGTATATTACAGTAATTTTTAATTCTACATTACAACGCTGAGAGTGCCTCTCACTATTTGTCTCATTTGCCTTCTTTAAACACCATTTCCAATGTTTAATCTATGTTTCATCTTCTGTATCCAGTTTCTCAGGAATGGGCACCTGCCAAGCCATTTGCACTTCATCAACAAACCATGCTTGATGATGCACAAACAGTACAAATCTCTACATTTGCTACACTTTTGTCTCAAGTATGTAAAATCATTGATACTATATTATATAGAACATCACAATCCATTTAAAATCATGGCATATACTGAAAAAAGAAAATTAACTTACATCCTCCTCATCAATCAAGTCTGCAGGGCGACCTCCTCCTGCCCAAAGCCTATCTACCACATCAAGAATTCTTTTATTAATTCTCCATTTCATTGATCCAAGTGTATCCAATGCCTGCAAAGGGAAAAATAAGAACTCTTAAATATGTAGTCAAATCAGAATCACTTGATATACATCAAAAAGAGAACAACAAAAAGTTGAGCTCAATAAGGTGATAGAAACCTTAGCTAATCAAGATTTAGTATGTTGTTTGAAATAGGTACAAATTAAATCCAAAAGGGAAATGAACATATAACACACATTAAAGTGCCTCTACAAACCAGTGGGCCAACCACGCTTCACCTTGCATTCAAGCTATTTCTATAAGAATTGAGGTTAGGTTCCTATTTACAACATTAAATGAATTATTTGTTGATAACTCACAAAAATGTATACCATTGAGATAGTGGTCCTTTTACAATTATATGCAGCTTTTAATGATAGTTAAATTTGATGCTTGACACACTTCTGAAACATCGGTAAAATTACAATACAATCTTTGATAACTGAATACCATTTCAGTATATGCCATATGGATCACCTAGTTTTCCTTACTGATGTCACCAAGCAAAAAAATTGGTCAAGGCTTAGCAGATTCCCAAGAAGACATTCGATAATGAAGCCATGCCAACCTAGTAAAAAGGCTCATGCCTTGATCACAAACTCTAATATAATTACAATACATATAAACACATTAAGCACATTCAAGCTCAAAACACTCCATGTTTGTTCTGGCTACCATAGTCGAATCCATAGAACCCCGGGAGTGTACTGGGGACCCTATATCTCAACTAGGATCTTTTCCATCTTCCTGGAGAATGGCTCTTACAGCTGCATTAATTTTAACACATCTAAAATTGACAAGCCAAGGGGAAAAATACCATAGAAGATCAATATTAACCACCAATGACCAACAGATTGTTGACCTCACTGAAGCTATCTGGAAGGAAGATAGTCAAGACCTACCTGTTATAAACATGATGGTTAAGAATCATTCTCCAGTATAAATAGACATTAAAACTGTTATGGCCCTGAATATTCAATGTTCAATGTGAAAGTTGATACAACATTAAAAACAGTACAAGACAACTCTTTCCAGAGAAAAAAGACTTAAGATGTTCATATTGTAATGGATATGGATATGCAGTGCCATATCAGTGACAGATTGTAATGCATATTCATCAAGATTTAGAGTTGAATGGGTAGGAAACGTCTAGGGCACATGTCCAACACATGTTTGGCACATGTCTTGTTTTAGGACATGTCCTAGTATGCCATGTATTCGACACATAGAATACGAACACAACACCCCTAGGGGCCATGTCCTGTTACTCAGGTTCTCATGAAGATTGATGTGATTTTTATATCTCTCTCCTCCTTATCTAAGTCATTGCAAAACTCAAAAAGGCGACAACCTAATTTACTAACTGAAAGAATTAGATTTAATATGAACTTTCAACATTTCTGTTGTTTTTCCTTCATTTTATACCTCTACAAGTGCAACAACATAGTATTTTATCCCCTCACTTGCATTGTGGGGAAGAAAGCTACCAAATTGATAACACTACAATAGAAATCATCTCGTTGAAACACGTCCCTACATATCAAAAATGACAGTTTTGACTAATAGGCTTCTTTTGGGTATTTTCCACCAGTGATAGATTGGGCACTTCATATCCATATCCGTTCCCATATCCATATCAATATATATATCACAACAACTTGGAATAATTTGATATAGAGGTTCTTGAATGGTGATTACTGAGGAAACTGCAAGTATGCAGTTGCATCCACTGCCCCAATAGTAGAAATAATCCATTATGCAAATTTCCAAATACTGATTTTCCCAATCTAGGAGAGATATACAAGATGTTATATAGTATATCAGTCAATGTGAGAGACAGCATGTGTGAAAGGTATCCCACATTAGAGTTCTACAAGGAAGATCGGATCCATCATTTAACACAAGTTGGATAGGATGAACACACCTTTATACATGGCAACCTATGCAGTTAACCCCAATTGGTATCAGGAGACACCTCAATTAATGATCTAGATCTAAATGGTTGGTCCCAAGTAGGTGTTATGAAGTTGATCATTGTTAGCACAAGTACAAGGGAATCCATAGCAAATTGCAATCCATGTCCTTCACAAGATTCAATGTCTCTTTCAACACGTTACAGTCAAGGGACGATCAACAAACCATAGCCTAAGACAACATTTGATTATGAGTGATGCATGGGAATGGAGCTCCAGAGGTTCAACAACATGCCATTTTTCTTACCATCCTATATTGTCAGTTCCTTTATGACTAACAAGGATTGTTGCATGTATATCTTCATTCACTCTATCCAAAGGAACAAACTTTTCTCTAGAAAACCAGAGAAGTTAATTTCAATGCAAAACAGCCTATGCCTTCAATATTGTAAGATGCCTAAGTATTTGCAGGGACCAACAAGATAGAAGGATGTTCTAGAGGATTCCAAATAGATTTGTGAGGAGGATGCAAAGCTAGACATTGTTGAAGCACCCAAAAGTAGAAGACTAAGCACAATATGTTTAAACATAGTCAACAATTGTTGAATCCTTGTTCCTTCTTTTGTTGTGTGTGTCATGGATCATGATTCATGTACATACAACAAATTCCCATTTATGTCATGATGATACATCGATGTACTATTGTGATATTATTTAACTTACAGGAAATCTCACTAATTGACCCATTCTAAATTTTTCTATTTCATGATTCATCAATTCAATTGTCTAATTGATCGTTGAAGGTGTATTTTGATTATTTAAAATTATTTTTATGAATGAACGTTTTATGGTGAAGTATCCCCTATATTGTGGGGGGGCACTCTAAAAATTCCCAACCTCCACCTCCCTACCCTCTATTCTTGAGAGTAAAACGGCCTCAGAAAACATTGTTTAATCATGACTATGCCAAGTAACCACAATTATAAGACAAAAATAGTCACACAAAGAAAACATTGTTTAATCATGACTAGGCCAAGTAACCACAGTTACAAGATAAAAATAGCCACATAAAGTAATGATCACCATATGTAGAGTTAAGAAGTATTGCATTAGACAAGGGTGTGCTGAATTATTAGACAAAAAATCATCAAGAGAGCTAGGGCAGGAATCCAATTTCCTTTGAAATATGTCAAAAATACACCAACAATGAGTGCAGACCGACCAAAGTTGCCTAAAGCTCTACACAAACTATTTTACATACCCCACATCAATCGTCATTACACCGAGAGTAGCAAGGTGCTTTACATCCCAGTATGGAGTAGATGTTGTCACATTAGCGTTATGTTAGATAAGGTTACATTTAAAAACAAAAAATTATGCTCAATTAAAAAAACTAACACTAATAAAAATAAAGTCGGCTCAATAAAAAACAATTACATGCACCATCACATATTATACACACACACACACATACTACATACTTACATATGAAAACATATAAAATGTTAATTCCTTCGTATTAAATGATAAGAAAAAAAATTACACCTTACGAAATTTGATTCCTCTCGGTGCTTGATAGATCCGGATTTAAGACGGATCTATGATGGTTTCGTCACAATTATAGTTTTTCCTATTCAATGGCATTAAATACATTTTTAATAGTAACTGGTAATAAGGAGCAGAGACCTACTACCAATAATCTATTAGCCCCAAAATAGTCAAAATGTTATATGTCTTCTGGTCTATTTTGTCTTTTGGTGATTTACACATGCAATTGATGAAATTCTTATTATATAATATAATAGGATGTGAGCAAATCAAAACTTTATGAGTGAGCCGTGAATTAAGTCACAAGGCGGTCATTATGAAGATATTTCCAGTATACTGTTTTCCCCAAAATAGTCACTATGTTATATCTATCTTGTAGTCTCTTTTGTCTTTTATTACCTTACAGATGCAACTAACAAATTTATTATTATACAATGATTTGAATACACCATTACTTTATGAGTGGGCCGGTAGTTAAGTCACAAGTTCATCATTATGAATATTTTATTAGAAAGTCCTTGCAATAAGGACTACTGAGGTCAATGAATGTTTGTGACAATTCATGTGTTCTCAACACCTAAGTCACATGACACAAGGACATAGGACATGGACAACATGGAAATACGAGTATCCAACATGCAACACATCGACCCCAGAAACAGGACATGGAGGACAGATGTTATATATAGATATATATTCAAAATAATTATATATATTAAAATACGAAAATGAAATATAGACATAAAGATCCAATTTTCTTAGAAAATAGAACATTTACAAAACACTTGGAATCCCTTCAAATCTCAATTTTACCCTTCACCTGCACAATGAGAGACTATAAGAGCTCTTTCCATCTAGGTGAAAGTGAGAAAATAACAATGACAAAATGTTTTTCAGAGTTGAACGGGTACGAAACGTCTAGGGCACATGTCCAACACATGTTTGGCACATGTCTTGTTTTAGGACATGTCCTAGTATGCCACATGTTCGACACACAGGATACGAACACAACACCCCTAGGGGCCATGTCCCGTTACTTAGGTTCTCATGAAGGTTGATGTGATTTTTATTTCTCTCTCCTCCTTATCTAAGTCATTGCAAAACTCAAAAAGGT
>JASDQU010103910.1:235282-279710 GCA_032191745.1 Picea mariana | reverse complement strand
CTCTCTTACTAAGACAACCCAAAAAATCCTATGTTCAAGACTATGGTGGCCTAAAATCTTTAAGGATTATTTCAAATGGTTAATAAATGTGTCTAGTGCCAAAAAGTGAGCAACAAACCAAAGATAAGGGATTTTCACAAACTTAAACCTATTCCTCTAATGCAAAATTTTGATCGTTGGGGAATCTATTTTATTGGACCTTTTGTACTAGAAAAGAAGAAGACACTTTCAATATGTAATTATGGGCATAGATCTATTCACGAAGTGAGTAGGCGTTCAGGTTTTTGGATTGATAATTGTGTAACAAGCTACAAATTATCGTTTGAAAAGATATTATGTCACTATGGATGTCTGGTACATACATCTTTTGATCCATGGGGCCCACTTCTTTGCAAACACTTATAAATGGTTGATCGGATATTTAAGGTTGTTGATTAGAAGAGTATTCCATACTACCCTAGAAAAAATGTCCTAACAAAGAGTATGAACAAGGTATTTGCATCCATACTCACAAAATATGTGACTTGAAGAGATTAGACTACAATAATTGACTTGATGTTATTCTCTCAGAATATAGGACAACATGGAAGAAATGATAAATGTAAAAATTGTTGACAAATAAGCAATAATATCGATAGAAAACTAGGTGTTATCCTTGTAAATAGAAGTAACATAGAGGATATAGACAACAAAATATTTTTAAAAATGATTGGAAGAATTGGAGAGACTAGAGAAGAGCATGCTTTGTGAAATATTTAAATGAGAAATGATCAATATTATGGTGAAAAGTTATGATGCAAACAAGATCAAGAAGTAAGATTTTGAAGATGGCATGCTGAATGACACTGAACCCATTCAACTCTACATGTTTTCTGACATTCTTCCCCACAGACTTATACTGAAACAAATATCTATTTTTTGTTCATCGAGAAGACCCGCAAACCCTTTTTGAAGCGTCGTTATTATAGAAAACTTGTCACAACATCCGTCAAATGCAACATATTTATAGATTTTGTAACGTCACAATTCCGACGTAAAAAAGTCCTAAGTGACCGTTGGTATTTTGACTTGGTGAACATACTAAGGTGACTGTTGGAGGGGAAAACCTATTTTCCAAAATGTCGCAATTGCGACATACATCTTCACAAACGTGGTAAGAGAGACGTTCTAGTGGAAAACGTGGCAAGAGTGACGTTAACGTGGCAAGACCAACGTTAACGTGGCAATTGCGACATACATCTTCACAAGCGTGGCAAGAGAGACGTTCCAGTGGAAAATGTGGCAAGAGAGACGTTCCAGTGGAAAACGTGGCAAGAGCGACGTTAACGTGGTAAGAGTGATGTTAATGTGGCAAGACAGACACCAACGTGGCAAGACCAATGTTATCAGACAACATGAATTTTTTTTTATATAAATTTCCTCTATTTTGTGACAATATGGACAATTTTGTCCATAACGTCGCAAATAAAACGTTGGAATTTTTACAATATGTAGTAGTGAGTGTTGCTTCCGGAACCATTCTATATATCAAAGTTTTTGGTTCTAGGGGGTGGTTGCGTGCCTATGGTTGGGTGACAATATTGTGATATTGTCTATGTTGAAACGAGCACATTGAATATTTTAACACTTTCAGCCATGCGATAGTTATTTCTTTCTTGGCACAAAAATTGTCATTAGAAACTTCCATAATCGTATATATAACAATAGACTACTTCTATTCATCATCATGTTATATAGATACTAAAAAATCTACATTCATTACAACATATCTATATGCACTAATACTACATCACTAGCATGCTCATAAATGCATATGCATTCCATTCCATTTTCCTGTACTATATATGTTTGTCCAACAAGCCATAATATAATTGTTTATATAGTAAATGCAGCAACCTCTTTCTTGTTGTACCACTTTTCCTTGTTGGTATTTGCTATCTCAAGTATTATTGAGTTTTGTTATCCCTGTATACTCTTGTTGAAATCATTGTACATGCTTGGTTCTTCCTTTAGTAATTTTCTAGCCCAATCACTCTTGGATAGTTTTTGTATTTCCAGCCAAATACTATGTTGATATTAAATTTCAGTATTTCTCAATTTCTGGACAAAACAAATTCATCCTTTCCTTGATTGAACACCTGAACACTTGTAGTTTCTTGAAAAATTATTTTCTATTTTCTTGACCCATTTGGTTTCAACTTGACATGCATAGTCAACTTCCAACATGTCATAATGATGCACATATGTCTTCTTCTCTAGCTGCATTTAATTGAATGGAAGTAATTAACACTACTTTTAATTGCCATCATAAATTCCAGTGATACTTCCAACCCATAGAATTTCTCCCATGGATCTTTTCCACTTGATGTGGATACTTTCCAGGTACCATATATTTTTCATTCTATACCAAGCATAGACTATTTTCTTTTTCATGGACCTCATAGATTATTTTAGGGGCTAAATTTCGCAAATGGGCTAATTTTTCATGTTTTTCCCCCAAAAACAATTCGCCAATTTCCATTTTTTCTAAAACAAATTCACCTAAATTCCATTGAATAAAAATAATTTGCCTTAACAATCGTAATTTTTTTATATAAAATATATAAAATCCTTTTAAATTTGAATATATTTACAAAACTATCACCAAACATTTTACATTTTTCATATTAAGGACTAGTAATATTAGGCCATGTTTCTACATTTTAATATATATTTCCATCCTTAAAATCATCCTTGTTCATGGTCCTTTATTGATTTCCCTTCAGGAACTTCTTTTTCCTATTTACATTCCTCTTGACTCGATATCTCCATGATACTTTGGAATTACCTTCAACACTTTTGGAATACATCAACAATCCTCTTCTATTGTTGTCATCCCTCATGAAGTGTTTCCATGCGCCCTTATTAACTTGACATGCACCTCATTATTTATTTTTTTGTTAACTTAAGATGTTCAAGGGACTCCACCTTACAATATTTATTCTCTTAATGGAAAACCCTTCTTGAAACCTGATTACATTCTTTTGGATCAAATCTGCACATAATGTATGGATTTATATGTATGTTGGAACCTTTTCACTTGTATGCAACTTCATTTCTTCACTTATGAAGTGGTGACCTTCATACCGTGCTTCCAATGCACACTCTAACAACCATTAGGTAAGCACTACTCCATAATTTCATAGCCAAACCCCGGAGATGATGCACTCTATCTCCATGCATACATTAAGTCTCTCTCTGTATCTAAATGCTTATCATTTTGATAATCAATTCCTTTTATAATAGATATGGACACAATGTATTACTCTATCTATAACTTGGAACCCTTTAAGGTGAATGAATTTTCTATACTTCAGTTGATACATACTTTACTTTAACACCCTGATTCCCCTTTAATTAACATCAATGGTTTTCTTGTAGTAGTTTCCTTTACACATAAATTCCTATCTTATTGGCTTCTCAAGTCTTCACGGTTGCAATGAAATTCATATCTCAATATTATTCATGCCTGGAGTTCGGTCATCATGAGGGTATCCTTGACATAACATTCTTTCTTGAATGTCTACATTCATCTTTAACCAGTTCAAATCCTTTTACCCATTATATAACCCACCTTTCATGAACCCATGCTTTGCATCTCCACTTTTACCATTGTACATGAATTAGCATAAAATATAGATGGTTTTTATTACTTAGAATCTACATCTAATATGCATATTTTTAATCTAGATTTTCTTTTCCAAATTAGAGTTCCATTTAAATTCTTCTATATTAATCTCTAAGTATAGACATCTTCAGTCAATAGCTTCTTCAAGAAATAATTCCACAATTTGAACATCTGACCCTTCCTTGTTCCTCATACCTGAAGATACCACCTTGTTAAATACAATTTTCTATGTTTTATCATCAAACTTAGTCTTTGCTCACAGCACATTTATTATATAATATAACAATTCTAAAAATTTTGGTTAAAACAAGCATACAACCACAATATACAATTCTGGTAACTTATGCACAAGTTTTCCCTCATTATCATCACTAGAATTATTATTTATAACTTCCTTTCAATATTGTTGCTAATATCACAATTATGAGTGATCACATGGGATCCTTTATCCAATACCTTTCCAATGACTATTTTCTTGCTCAATTCTGAGTTTTGAGTAGAAAGTTATAGTCATTTGAATATTACCCATTAATTCCTTTTGTTCACACCTCAACCAGGTGCAAATCTAAAATATATTTATGCATCTTTGTACCTTCTCTTTTGGAATTTTTTCATGATACCAAATGGGTTCCTTCATAAAGATAAAATGGACAATATGTTCTGGTTTCACCTATATCTGGGTTTTGGGTTGCTAGACACAACTTGTTGAAGTTTAAGGCCAAACAATATTTTTGGCCTTAAATGCTACATGCACTTTCTATGCCCTCCTACACATATTTAATGTGACCATAATTTTAATTTGGATCCATGGCTCTTATATATGGTTTAATACATTTCCATTGACTAATCATGTTCCCCAATCAAATTTCGGAGCAAGAACTTATGGCCCTCAGAAGTTAGTTGGGTCTTAAAATTTACCCCTCATTGTTTGGCCTGTAACTTCCTCATTAAATATTTGTTTGACGAATGGTTTATATCATTATAAATCCCTCTTCAAGATATTTCATTTGAGATATAGAAACATAGTATACCTTGGTTTTTTAGTAGCTAAAAACATAGTATACCATGGTTTTTGAGTAGCTAAAAACATTGTTTATGGTCTAAAAAATGCCCTACAAAAAGATGACCTATAAAAGACCTAAATTATCCAGAAATTTATATAATATATTATATTTTTCTAATTTTATCCACCTTATGATGAAGGGAATATTTTCGTGATACCCGAGTCCACCTGGAACCTCTACAAGGATTCCATGTCATATCTCAACCATTCTAGCCCTGCTTTGTCGGTCTTTTACCTCCTTATTCCCTATCTTTCTCACTTCATTGGTGCACACTTAATTTTATAATCCAGGTCCCATCAACTCTTGGTTGCCATGTGGAACCTTCGTATTAGGTCACAGTGATAGGTGGGCCCCATTCCACACCCATATACCTATGTTCCTAGAGTTTCATGTCTGATCCATATTTGGATCCAGGAGCTTGGTGGGGCTCAGAAAGGATTAAAAAACAAAGTTCTCAGATGGCTTCAAAATGGACATGTGCGTAGGCCTTGTCGATACGAACCCAACAAAACTTGAACATGCTCAAACAAACATCGTATGCTCAAGTTATGGTGATATGTTATCTTTTCCAAATAGACAAAAAAACATACTGACTGTACAGTCCGTACAGTGCCATCTGGCAGATGACTGTACATAATGTATGACCATATAGTTGATGTGGCAGGCATAGTTAGTGTTGATGTGGCAACTTATGAAGGTTACATGTGGCAGCGTGACTGGGAATACGGATGCTGACGTGGACAGGATAGGTGGACCAATCTGGGGGTGACACATGTCACCACTGCAAGCGTAACATGTGGCATGCCTATACAACTGACGTGGCACATTTGTAGGGAAAAAAGTGGCACATCCGTACGATGACATGTGGCAGGGTACAATGTTGATAGGGCAAATAGGTGGCAGAGCTAGTCCGATTAGTGACTAACACATGGCATCCGAAATTGACAAATGAGGGGGTGCCATGTGGCCCAGACATGGGCTTCCATGTGGCACCCATGGATTGGATCGTTGGGTTTCATTGAAAAATGGTTTTGGTCTCCATGAGGTTTGAACACTGGACCTCCTCAGGCACCAAGCTCTTGCATAGGCCGGGTGACCAACCCACCTACCGAGTGTGAATTAACCACATGTGGCATGTTTTATATTTGAGTTTAAATCTATGGTAAGCCTGGTAGAGTAAGGGCTAGGGATAGCCCCAGCCCTCAGCGTAAATGATTACCATGTAACCTTTGCAATGTGACCTGCCTATATAAAATGTTTGGAAGGTGAAGTTAGTCCAACCCTGATCCGGTGGAATACCGTGTGACTCGGTCTACACAATTGGTTGGCGTGGATAAGGGGTTAGCCCTTGGACGATCGAGCTAGCCCATCAACTAAGCGGGCATAACCCAGTGCTAAACAATGAAGGGTATAACATATCGGGTGCGTGTGTGGGTAAGTAACCTAGTTCCATGGAATATTCCCTATGACTAGGAGCTACACTGGTTCAGGGGCATGCGTAGAGTTGGGTTATGGCCACATGTGCCTTCAACATAGGACTAGGAGGTGGGTTTAGAGGGGGCCAATGCACCAACAATTGAGTTCCTGGCCACATGGTGGGCTCCCATATTCCCAAGGGCTAGCACCTAAGGGGATGTGCCCAATATTAGATATAAAGTGGGTTTTCAACTATAGCATAATATTTTTAATGGATTTTTATGCAGATTTTGGAGATTTTGGCTAATATTGGGGGATATTGGGACTTTTTTGAGGCTGGATCTTGGGAGGAAGTTGGGAGATGGTTACTAGCTTAAGATCTATATAAACCAAGCCTTCTTGAGGCCATGAGAAGGAGGTTTATAATAGGTTTATTCTGTCGGATTGTTGAGCCAAAGCCATTGTCATGCAGGGAAGCTATTGAGGAGCACACCTTTGCAGGCCATTTCTGGGAGCCTCGTTCATCCGATTTGGGTGTCATCAGTTTTGATGGGTTCATGAAATATGGTAGAGAACTACCATATCATTTTTGTAACATTTTTTCACTATCATGATGCCCTTTTAAAGCTTCAAATATAAATAAGAAAATCCCAGTGAGACAAAAACCCGAAGACATAGACAAGATTGTCGAACTTCGTTATCACATTGGTGTATATGGTTTGTTGTTTTTTATGCTTTATTTTGGATCTACATATGTTTATATTGCTGTTATAATTCATTCATACGTCTTCCTCTTTATTTAAGCTTCCTAATTGGTTAATCAAAACATGCTTAATAACTCAACCATACTCGTGTAAAAGATCTTTTTGAATCAAGTGGTATCATAGCTAGTTGATGTTTGGAATTTGAGTTTTGCATGTTAACTAGGGAAGAGCTCATCTCAAGGGAGAAAATGGAATCTATAGGAGGAATTTCTCAAGATGAGAAGAAATTTATAAATTCGGTGTTTACCATGGCCGAGATGGTGAAAGTGTTGAATGAAGGCTACTTGGAACGAAAGAGGTCGGTTCAAGAGAAAGATTCAAAGAACAACAAAGGAAAAGAAGGATTGAAGGAAGTGATTTCTATCTAACACATCTATGAGGTATGCAGTGAATTTCATTAATCAAATTCTCCTTGTTCCCATCAACATGGTTTTGGTGCATTTGAAAAACATACAAGAGGTATAGGTTTGAGATTTCTAACAAAGATGGGTTATGAAGGAAAAGGACTTGGAATTGAGGGCCAAGTTATCATTAATCCCATTGAGGTTGTGGAAAGGCCTTGATATTTAGGATTGGGATATGGAGAAGTGGAGATTGGAGCATCCTCAAAGATGGGTTCCAAAACATCGGAAACAAGTAATCATTTAAATGGCCAGCTTAATTCATTGCAGGAACACTTCACGAAAGGTGATGGCGTATCACTCTATGATTGTGGTAGTGAATGTAAGTCATCTCCAAAGAAAAGTGAAGATAAGCATGGAAGGTATAATGTTCATAATTTTACCAATTCACTTTTTGATTATAAAAAGCATAATCATGTAATCCGAAAATTGTGAAATATGTATCCATGTACTTTTTTTCATTCACCCAAGAATTGTGTTGCCAAGTGTTGAAAGCAACAAACTTTGTACAGGAAACCTATGTTGAACAGGAAGGAAACACAAAATAAATAATGAAATCCACAATGGAAGAAAGATAAGGGTAAATAGCTCTGGATGCCAAAAAAATCATTGTACTTATTGCAACAAGAGTGGACATCAAAAGACTAGTTGTTGGAAGCTTAATCTAAAGCTTCATCCAAAGAAGAACAAAAGGGTTGCACATGTACTCATGAAGGAGTAAGGATTACCAACGAAGCAAGAGGAACACCATGAAGTAAATAAACCAGCCACTTGTTTTTTCCAGAAGTGGATGTCACAACATCATTGTATTTTGCTTCCATTAATGTAATCACACATGTTGAAATGATGACCTATTATAACATCATTTTTTTACAACAACATGTTTTTTTTTTGTCCTTATGAGTATGTAATCAGTCAAAGTCAATATTTTTAACCTTTTGGGGACAAAAAGGTTCTTTAGTGGGGAGGTGTGATCTAGATTTGGATCCAGGAGCTTGATGCGGCACAAAAAGGCCTAAAAGTAAAATTTCTTAGAATGGGTTCAAAACGGACGTGTGCATAGACCTCATTGATATGAACCCATTGCAACTTGAATAGGCTTAAAAAAAATTCATATGCTGAAGTTATGGCGATCTATTTTTTTTGCCAAATAGGCAAAAAAAATGGTGATTGTAGAGTCCATACAGTCTGTACAATGCCACGTACAAGCTGACTGTACAGGCCATATGTCCGTAAAACTGATGTGGCAAGAACAATCAGTGTTGATGTGGAATATTATGGAGGTGACATGTGGTAGGGTGACTAGGAGTATGAATGATGATGTGGACATGATAGGTGGACTAATTTGGGGGTGACATGTGTCACCACTGCAAGGGTGACACATGGCACACCCATATAGCTGACATGGCACGACCGTACATAGACACATGGCATGTCTGTATAGAGACACATGGCTGGGTATGACACTAATAGGGCAGATAGGTGGGAGAGATATTCCAATCGGTGACTGACACGTGGCATCGAAAATTGATGAATGAGGGGGTGCCATGTGGCCCAGACATGGACTGCCACCTAGCACCCATGGATTGGATCATTGGGTTTCATTACAAAATGGTTTTGGTCTCCGTAAGGTTCAAGAACTGGACCTCCTTTGGTGCCAAGCTTTCATGTAGGCCAGGCTACTAGCCCACCTACCAGGTGTGACTTAACCACATGTGGCGTGTTTTATATTTGAGTTTAAATATATGGTAAGTTTGGTAGAGTGAGGGTTGGGGATAGCCCCAGCCCTCAATGTAAACGCTTACCATGTAACCTTTGCAATGTGACCTGACTGTATAAATTGTTTAGTTCGTGAAGTTATTCCAACTCCAATTATTGGAATTCCATGTGACTTGGTCTACACAGTTGGTTAGCATGGATAAGGGGTTAGCCCCCGGTCAGTCGAGCTAGCCTCCTGACCAAGGGGGTGTAACCCAATGCTAAATGATGAAGGGTATAAAAGATTGGGCACATGACCCTAGGTCCATGGACTATTCCCTATGAACAAGAGCTACATTGTTTCGAGGGCACGCGTAGAGTTGGGTTATGGCCACATGCGCATTCAACACAAGACCAGGAGCTGGGTTTGGAGGGGGCCAATGCACCAACAGTTGAGGGCCTGGCCACATGGAGGGATCCCATATTCCTAGGGGCTAGCGCATAAGGGAATGCACCCAATATTAGACATAAAGTGGGTTTTCAACTATAACATAAGATTTTTAATGGATTTTTATGCAGATTTTGGAAATTTTGGTTAAT
The DNA here is from genome assembly GCA_032191745.1 of Picea mariana. NCBI lineage: Eukaryota > Viridiplantae > Streptophyta > Pinopsida > Pinales > Pinaceae > Picea > Picea mariana. The sequence goes on along the minus strand of JASDQU010103910.1, from coordinate 270,100 downwards.
ATTGGGGGATATTGGGCCCTTTTTCAGGACAGATATTGGGAGGAAATTGGGAGATGGTTACCAACTTCAGATCTATATAAACTAGGCCTTATTGAGGCCATGGGAAGGAGGTTCATAATAGTTTTATGCTACCGGATTGTTGAGCCAAATCCATTGTCATGCAGGGAAGCTATTGAGAAGCACACCTTTGAGGGCCATTTCTGGGAGCCTCGTTCATCCGATTTGGGTGCCATCAGTTTTGATGGGTTCATGAGATCTGGTAGAACACAAACAACTCATTTTTGTAAACTTTTGGCACTATCATGATTCACTTGTAAATATTATAAAAAAAATAAGAAAATCCCATTGAGACAAAGGCCTAGAGACGCAGGCAATATTGCCAAACTCTGTTATCACATTGGTGTATATGGTTTGTTGTTGTTTATGCTTTATTTCAGATATTCATATATGTATATGGATTTTATAATTACTTCATAATTATTCCTCTTTCTTTAATATTCCTAATTAGTTAATCAAAACATGCTTAATAACTCAACCATAGTCATGTAAAAGATATTTTCATATCAACGTTGTTACAATCCAGCGGTCGTCGTTTGATGGGAACCAACAAGGTTCACGATCCACATCACATTTCATCCCTCCTTTCCCCATCGAATGTTAACACAGTGGGGAGAGGCCGAAATACCTAACCATTTTTATTTTTGAGATGAAATTTCTCACATATGTTCATTTCTCCCCCCCCCCCGCCCCATCTTGAGTTAGTCTAACTCCACTCGACCCCCACAAAAAAAAATTAGTTCCATGGATCCAAAATCTGGGTTCCACTGGTAGGAGGGCACACACCATCGTGGTGCTAGGTAACTCACCACATGTGCCACCATGGTGGTACACATCATATGTCTTCCATTTTGGATGACACGTGGCCCCCATGTCATATTGACATCAGCGTACAAAAAAATACCAAATTTTTTCCAATTTCTCCTAATTTTGAATTTTTCCAAAATACCCAAAAATGCGAAATTTTAGAAATCTTCTCATGGTCACCATTGAAGTGTTGTAATTAAGATTTGTATGAATAATTTAGGTCCTATAACAATTATTTAAACCTCAGTGCCTATAATTCGACTCCCATAGGTTGAATTTGTCATGAAATTAACAATAAAATTTGGGGCTCTTGCCAAATTTTGCTCCAAATTCACCATGGTGCTTTGTAATCATGAAATTTGGCCAATTTTCAAGCCCTAATTTGTCCAATTTGACAATTAATTTGGGGATTTTAATTCTTGGGGTCAATTATGAAAAATACCTATGAAATCTCCTCCAACTTCACTATAATAATTTTGTTGAACAATTTGTAGATGTACTCTTCCTGACATTCCATTAAATAGTTTGCATGCTTACTCTAAAAATCTCAGCTCTGCACTTTGTTACTTGTCCCATCCAGGATAAGTGTTGAAAACCTGGCTTTGATACCACTTTTTAACATCCCCAACTATAACATACCTAACCACCCACAGGTCAGGAACTAATCCAAAATAGATCCAGGAAGGCCAAAATTTCAAAGTTCTCAGAATCAGATTAAACCAGTGCCATTGTGTAGGGCTCGTCGTGTCGAGTCCGACCATATATGTTTTTTTAAAAATGGACACCATATGTGAAAGTTATCATGTTTTGTACTTTTTCCCAAACAAGCAAAAAGTCAAAGGTCAAAGGTCGTACCACTGACGTGGTAGATGATGTCAGTAGTACGTCATGATGACATTAGGAGGGTGGCATGGTAGGCCCACGAGTTGACACATGTTAATCATTTTTGGTGTTTTTGGGCTGAGTTGGCATGGCATGGAAGTGACACATGGCACCATACATAAATGACACATGATTGTATGGATGATGACATGCATTGTATGGATGATAACATGGTAGCTATCTAGGCAAGATAAGGTGGCATGCTGACGTGGCTCACGCCAATGACGAGGTGACACATGGCCCAAAGAGGAGGCACCACATGGCACCTTCTAGAAGGTCAAAGAGGTTTGAATTTTTCCACCAAATATGGCAGGAATCCTCCAAATTTGGATAAATCTTGCTAAGTTTGGCTAACTATCACTAAGTTTGGCTAACTATTGCAAATTTTAGTGGAGTCTGGATTATTTAGTCGGGCATAAAAATTGAGAAAAAGGAGATTTTTTGGCACACAGTTTGAGACTGTAGAAACTGTAAGGATCTGACAGAGGGAAGAATTGGGATTCATGCCGAGGGGAGGTCCCAAGTGCCTTTTAGAAGTAGGTCCACTTTATACTAAAAAGTTGTAGAATTTCGAGGGGAGTTCGAATATGGATTTTTTTTTCATTTGAGTAGTTGAACAAAAAGTTCCTCAAAAGTCTCAGAATTACTTATTCCAACCATTGGTGATGTATGTTTCTGTCAAAAAGTTGCATATTAGAAAGGTGGTTTCAGGAGATGTTATGTAATCCTTTCTTTTATATTCTTAAAGTGTTTATGATTAATAAGAAGCCTTCCCCATTAAGACAAAGGCCTGGAGACATAGGCAACTTTGTTCCAAACTCCGTTATCAATCTTGGTGTTATGTTTTTGTTGTTTTTACTTATTATATGGATGAAACCTATTTCATTAAGATTATTCTCTTAATTCCTAAATGGTAAATCAACTCATGCATAAACTTAACCATAGTCTTTAAATGATCATTTTCGGATCAAGTGGTATCAATGCAGGTTGACAATTGTTTTTTTGATTTTGCATGATTACCAGGGAAAAGATAAGTTGTGGTGAAGGAGATATTGTAGAAGGAGATCCATAGATTGGATCAAGAAACAGGACATATGAAAGTGAGAATATGGCATTGGAAGAAGGAATTTCTCAAAAAAAAAAGAGTTTCAAAATACTTGCTTTTCCATGTCGGAGATGGTAAAAGTGTTGTATGATGATTACTTGGAGTGGAAGAGACCTATTCAAGGGGAATCTTCAAATAAATCCAAAAGTGAAGAAGCAGAGGACCCTCCTAAAACTCCTCCTTCACCTCCTTCATCTCCATCTTCTTCTTCTTCAAGTACAAGTTCAAATCTTACTTCTTCAAGAAAAAATTCTCATAAACATAAGCCTGATATGACATTACTTAAACTCGATGTAAAATTTGTTTTTCATATGTATGATGGTGAAGTTAATGCTGAGAAAATTGATAACTGGGTTAGACAGATGGAATCATATTGTAATGTGAAACAATTCAAAGATGAGGCAACCAAAATTTTATTGGGATCACTTTGTCTTGAAGGTCCAACTCTCATCTAGTGGAAAAGTAAGATGCAACATGGAACTCAACAAGTTGGGAAGATTTTTCTATGATGGCATCATTTTATTTCCACACTTAGAAAACATTTCTATCCTTTGGGATACAAGGAAAAGGATTTAATTGAATGGAAAAGTCTTAATTTAAGAAAAGGACAATCGGTGTGGGAATATACAGATAAATTTCATAAGATGGCTTTGATGTTAGATATTCCATTAACTAACTAAGAAACTCTTATCAAGTATATAGGAGGTTTTCCTGCTTATATTCATAATACTGTATTTATGTTTGGACCTAATAATATTGATGAGGCTTTTGTCTAAGAAACATATATTGAAGTAGGTAAAACCAGATCTAGTGTATCAGGGGAATGATCTTCAAAGAAGGATGGAAACTGAAAAGGGAACGGGAAGAAAGAAAATTCAGCGATAGTAAAGGAAGAGAATTTCTCTTGCAAGCATTGAAAGAAAGAAGGGCATGATGATGAGCATTGCTGGAAATTTCACCCAGAGAAAAGAATGAAGTGGTTCAAATAAAGGAAAGGGAGAAAAAACATTGCAACAACAACACGACCAATAGACTTGGGATCACATTCAGGTGATGAGTCTAAGATTACAACAATTGGTTTGACAGGTAAAGCTGATGATGGTTTTGATTTAAGAAGTAAATTGTTTCATATAAGGGTCATTTTGAAACATACTAAGATCGATACATTGATATATAGTGGATCTCAATATAACTTAATTTCAGAAGAAGTGGTTAATAAATTGGGATTAAACACTAAGATGCATCACAAACCATACTCACTTAATTGGATAAGAAAAGATCACAAATTTCCCATAACAAAGCAATGTATCATAAACTTTGAAATTACATCTGAGTATGTGGATGAAGTAATATGTGATATGGTGCCGCTAGAAACATGTGGAATGGTATTAGGAAGCCCTTATTTATATGATTGCAAAGAAATATTCTACAAGGAACATAATCAATATCATGTGTTTAACAAAGGCAATGAATATGTTGTATATTCTCATCACATAAAAGGAAATTAATATCTTCTAACAATGGAACAATTAAAGAAGGCAAATTATGCAAGAAATACACCTATAATTGTGCCAAGTAAAGAAATTGATCTTAAGCATGAACATGAGATGGTTGTAGAATGGAAATTCAATCATACTTTGCTTCAAGATAAGTTAATGTCATGCAAGACAATCAAACATATTGGTTCAGTTTCAGTCATGTTTTTTATGTTATTGTTGCTAATGTTTTCTACATGGATGGTAGTGGATTCAGTAAGATGTGAAAAAGTTCAAATGGATAACAATATGCTTTAATTTTTCATGGTTATTATGCAACTAATTATGATGTGACAGGTGCACAGGACAGAGATTAAAGACAAAGGACAAGTGGGGAGGCCTATCCTACACTAGATGTCTAGTTAATACCCTTTTGGAGGACCAAAAGGTCTTAGTGGGGAGGAATGATCCAATATGGATCCAGGAAGGCCAAAATTTCAAAGTTCTCAGAATCATATGAAGCCAGCACCATTGCATAGGTCTCATCATGCCATTCCATCCATATATTTTTTCCCGAAAATGGACACTGTATGCAAAAGTTATCGCGTTCTAAATTTTTTCCCAAACATGCAAAAAGTCAAAAGTCAAAGTCAACTGGTCAAAGTCCATACAACTAACGTCAGCAGTACATGATGATGACGTCAACAGGGTGATATGGGAAAACTAGGAGCTGACATGTGTTAGTCATATTTTTCATTTTTGGGCTGAGTTGGCACGGTATGGAAGTGACACATGGATTTGTATGGAAGTGACATGTGGCACTGTACGAAAGTGATGCATGGTACTATATACAAGTGACACATTACAATACAGATGTTGACATGGCAGGGTGATACATGGTAGTACGGATGCTGATGTGGCAGGGTGACACATGACAGTATGGATGCTGAAGTGGAACTGTATGGATGTTGATGTGGCACTGTACGGATGATGATGTGGCACTGTATGGATGTTGACATGGCATTGTATGGATGATGACATGGAACTGTATGGATGATGACATGGCACTGTATGAACGATGATGTGGTAGCTAACTGGGTAGGATGATGTGGCATGCTGACATGGCTTGGGTCAATGATGAGGTGACATGTGGCCCAATGAGGAGGCACCATGTGGAACCTTCTAGAAGGTCAAAGAGGTTTGGCGGTTTCCATCAAATCTCATAGGAATCCTCCAAATCTAGTGAAATCCTGCTAAGTTTGGATAATTGTCGCTAAGTTTGGCTAACTGTCAGTAAATTTGGCGGAGTATGGATTATTTAGCTGGGCATGAAAATCAAGAAAAATGAGTTTGTTTGGCACATAGTTTGAGACTATACAGATTGTATGGATCTGACAGGGTGTCGCATTGGTATTTGTGTCAAGGGGAGGTCCCGAGGGCCTGTTAAGAAGAAGGTAGACTTTATACTCAAAAGTTGCATAATTTTGAGGGGAGTCTGAATATGGCTTCTATTTTTGTATCCAAGTAGTTGAACATAAAAGTGCCTCCAGAGCCCAAGATGTCGAGCTAAGCATAGCTGAGTTCATGCTCAAAAGTATCAGAATTACCTATTACAACCGATGGTGATGTTTTTTTATGTCGAGAAGTTGCAAAACAAAAAGGTGGTTTCAAGAGTTGTTATGTAAGCCTTTCTTTTGTATTCTTAAAGCATTGAAGATTAATAAGAAGCCTTCCCCACTAAGACAAAGGCCTGTAGATGTAGGTAACCTTGTGCCAAACTCCATTATCAATCTTGTTGTTATGGTTTTGTTGTTTTTACTTCTTATATGGCTTCAACTTCTTTCATTAAGATTCTTCTCTTAATTCCTAAATGGTAAAGTAAATCATGCATAAACTTAACCATAGTGTTTAAAAGATCATTTTTAGATCAGGCACGCTACTCCAAAAACTCGCTTCAAAACTGATTTTGAAATATTATACCATTTAATTAATAAATAAGCATGAAAGAAAAACACTAATAGATCATGCAATAATCAATATTCATGCTACATCATAAAAAAAAAATTAAACATGCCATTCACAACAATAACTAGCAATCAGGAACATTAAATATACACATCTCATAGATATTGATTAATACATAGCGGAAATAAATATACAACATAAAAAGACATGACAGAGAGAACTTATATTTAGCAAAATGGTTCACCAATTGGCTGCAAACCAAGGACATTCCACCCAACTGTAGACATTAGTGTTCCAAGTATCAATAGCAATGTCACCCCCAAGCCAGGGCTATGAATCTACAAGGAAATCTCCAGGGTGTCACTCGGCTTCTCAAACTAGTCATCACTCAAGCTCTCACAGGTTCCTCAATAAACAAAAATCAAAATTACACCATCTCTCTTCTCTCCAGCCTGCACAACCCAATAGAATGGACCCCCTTATATGCCATGCAGTCCCTTAGGTTTTCCACCTCCTTCTAGGGCCCCAATGCATCTAGTCAAGAATCTCCATGTTGGGACTCAAGGGACTTGCAACTCTAAATACAATTTAGTACATTCCAATGTATCTCAAGCATGTATGCATTAATTCATAGCTGGAATACACCAGTAATCACTACAACCAACCAACAATGGCTTCTCTCCCAAAAAATCATTTTTCCTTTCCCCCCCACCAATATCAAGGACGAATGAGAAATAATGAATGAGAGAAAGTGTTAAATGGAAATAATAGAATGAAGAGTATGAACAATGAAAAATGAATGAATCCCCTCAACATCCCAAAAATGGGTTTATGTATTTACTTGAAAATCAAGAACCACATGGCCTTTCCCCAAGAAGCACATGTAACCACTTCTCTCCATTAAAACCATTCTCGGTAAATAAAATATGATAAAATGAATTAGCTCCTTAACCCCCCTCTCTCAAGGAATCTGTTCGGTCCTTTGTTTTTGGATAAGGAGTTGCACAAGAAGGACTATAGTCCCATTTTTGTCCTAATATGAGATGCACAAGATTCAGAAGAAGATGGAAAGCAGAGAAAGGGAAAGCAACATAAATCAAGTGCAAAAAGGACAACACAACGCCAACAAAGCAAAAGTGGTTGCAACAGAACAAGAAAGTGTGAAAGCCAAAGCTAGAAGACATGACTTAAATTATATATAGGGATGAATATAATTGTAAAAGGGTTGTTAGCCCAGTTGGTTGGTATCGCAAGTGTAAGTTTTTGGTCATAGTTATTGTATACTATTGGGAAGTCAGAGTTTTGATTCTGTAATGTAAATTTGTAGAACTTTTTGGGAGTTAGAGCTCTATGACTTGAGTCTAGAGCCAGGAGTCTTTAATAGAGTGCTATTGCATATATTTGATTTTTTAACAGAGAAATATATGAAGTTAATATATGAAGAAGGATCCAAAATTTCAAAATATATTGTGTCTTCATGTGTTTATCCTTACACATTGTATCCTTATAGTAATTATTTATGGTTCATGAGTTCCACATGATGTATCTATGCTTGAATCATTTTTCGGGACATAAGTAGTTCCAGTTATTGCACATATGAGTTCATATTTATTCTATAGATAGATGTCTTGCGAAATATTAGGATGAATCTTGAAGGTTCTGTCAATCCTCCTAAGTATTTTACTTTCCCTTCCATATCCATTTGTCTCAGTAGCTCTTCGGGTGAGACTTCTTCTCTTCAGAGGAGATGAAAATTCCAATGCTCTAGACTACTTGGTACCTTTTGTTGGTAACCTGAGAAGGACCCTAGTCTAATCAAACTTGTGCCAACAAAATGGTTTCATTGTCGAGACTTGTGTTAAAAGGGAACCTGTAGGGATGATGCTTCCACGGATTCACAGATCTAATATTGACCAATTGTGGGAAAGAAACTACGACGCCTTCATATGGAAAGAAGCAGAGCTGAGAAGAAAATCTGTGGAAGATATCCATGAGGGAGTCTTTTACTCAAAAAGATCTAGCGACCTATACATGATATTTTGGGTTAAATTCATGGAAGAAATTTTTCACTGGATAAATAGCCTCCAAGAAGCTTCAAAGTTCCAAGAATGAGTCAAGAGGACTGGTACTTGGGACACATAAAAGATTGCAGCACTTCATCAGCTGGATCGTCCAGTTATGCGAGCGATTGATTTCAAGAGATGAGCGAGCCTTGAAAAGAGCCACCATAGTTGAGAAGTGGTGGTGTGACAAGATCAAGAAAGAAACAAGACAGTTCGATAATTTGTGGAAATAAGTCAGAACAGGAGAGGTAGAGGAAAGACAGCTGGAAGAGTTGCAGAAAATGAGAAGAGTGGAAAGACTGGCCAGTCAAAGATTAAGTGAGAGAGAAGCGTAGAGATAAAGAAGTCCCTAAGAGGGTGGAAAAGAAGGAGAAGGTGTAGAAGCAAGAGAGGAGGAAGTCGACGTGAATATTGAAGAAGAAAGAGAAGATTCAACCCCGATGACAGAAAAGATTGAGAATTGAGCTGAAGATACCTCTCTAGAGGAAGAAAATGAGACCCCCCAGATCAAAGAATATTTCCCCGAAGCCAGTGGCACCATCCCTGAATCACCCATACCCCATGTGTCTTTTATACAAGTGGTAAGTTTGATACTACCTTCTCATGTTAGTTTTGTTCCAGTACAATTATTTAGTCAGTCACAACCAGGAAGTGTGAGTACAAGGAGGATATTGGGATACCCTGGTAAATCACAAGCAGGACCGTTAAGTTTGATTTTGAGAGGAGCACCAAGATCGGAAATGGTTGGTCACGTGGGAGGTTCGATTTATCGATACTCATAATTCTGGGGTAAGGGAGATGAATATGTGGAGAAAGATTGGTTCTTGGTTGAGTTCCAAACTACCTTGCGAGGTCTCGCTCTCAAGTGGTACATGAATATTATTGAGACAAGAGTGTCAGGAATGCAAGGTCAAGTGTTCACACTTGGTAAGGTATGGACAAGGATCATAACATAGTTTAAACTACCTCAGTCAGAACAACAAGCTCTATCTGAGTTGCAGGAGATCCAACAAAGGGAAGGTGAATCAGCCTGGGAATACAACCAGAAGTTTAAAGATGTTATAGGGATGTTAGCACATCCAATCCATGAGGAACATCAAATATAATGGTACATTCATGGATTTCTACCTCTGACTCGTATTCTATTAACATAACAATAGATAGCCACTTTGACAGATGCCTTGGAACAATCGATGAAGATTGAAGCCATGGTGGGATACCCTGGGAGCCTAAGAGTGACCAGACCTCCAGTGGATGCAAATTTGGTGCAACTTCAAGGGAAAATACCAACTCTTACATAAAATATTCAAGAACTGACAATACCTAGACTAGGATGATCACAGGTTTGGTGTACTAGATGTTATACAAAAGGAAATATGGTGAATGAATGTCCACAAATGAGGGGAATAAGACCTCCTCAGAATCCGATGGGACCCTTTCCAGGACCCACAGGAGGAGTTGAAAATGTTTTTGTGAACTTACCATTCCATAACCCCACCACATATCATGCTTTTCCATGGATCCAAGCAACACCAATAGCTGAGTATTGTGAGATCTACCAAATCCATGGGCATGAATTGAGACAATGCCCCATTATAAAGAAATATTCGACAATACCAAATACAGTACACTATGAGTTATGTGCATCTACCACACATACTACCAATCAATGTAGAGCATTGGATTCACTTGCAGACATGTTGGACCAAACATATTTCAGGGTGAATGAAAACCCTTTTAGGTTGGATCAAAGAGGTTGAGGAGGTGGAGCTAGAGGAGACTTCATAGGAGGAAGAATTGGGGGAAGAGGGCCAAGAAGATTTTATAACTATGACGAGCAAGTCTATATGGTTGGATATTTTCCTCATCTGATGCATCCATGGTGCTCCCACTGCAGAGACAATGGACACACAACTTAAGACTACCCAGAACTAATTGAAAAATGGGAAGATCAGGTACTTCAACGAGGAAATAGCCTCATCAGTTCAAAAATCAAGAGATTTAGTAAAGGAAAATTACCCAACCTCAATATCGTTACTCGAGGAGGAGAAAAGACATGAGTTGATTTTGATACTCTACCTCAGATCCAGAAAGAAACACCTAAACAAGATAGGTATGACCCTCTAAAATAGAAGTTGTTTTTTAAAATGACATAGAAGTATTTTAGAATATCCCTAGCCCTAAGATGAAAGAGAAACCCCCACAACCTATTATTTACCTTAAGATTACACAAGCCCCCACAACCCCTGCTTCACCCCCTGCACCCATAAACTATGTAGTCACACCGAGACAACGTGATAAACCTCAAAATGTGGTTGACCTTTGGTTTCAATTATTCTATGATATTATCAAGAATGACTAATTAATAGAGAAGTTGTGCAATGTGTTATACCTAGTTTTAGGGAATCAAGAACCCACATAAGTAGGAATAAGAACCAACCTTTTTGAGAAGAGTACTCGGAGGGTGCAGAGAAGGAAAGTCCGAACTGGAAAAGAATTCAGACTAGCATCCCAGTTAGACAAATTTGATATTAAGGATGTCATGTTGGATCTAGGATCCGATGTGAACATTCTACCTAAAAATACTTGGGAAGCTCTAGGAAATCCCAAGTTGACCTATTCCCCAATCCTCTTAAGGATGACCAACCACTATTGTATTTTCCCCATAGGAATACTGAAGAATGTGGAAATAGATGTCGCTGGAGTGAAGACAATAGATGACTTTGAGGTGATTGAGATCATGGGGGATAAGGACCCTTACCCTGTGCTACTTGGGATTGATTGGGCCTATGAAAACTATGCGGTGATTGACCTAAAGAAAGACACCATGGCATTTGAGGTAGATGGAATCAAGGTAGTTCAACCCTTGGTTCCATATGTAGGGCCCAGGTATATAGATCCCACATATAATAATATGGAGGGAGAAGACTTGGATCTGTTGTACACTGTAACAGCAAGAACAAGGGACGATTACATAAATCCTACTGCTGACGGATCGGTAAGTTGGAGGAGTATATAGTCAGTGGATGAAGAGTCATAACTTGCATTTGACAGTTGGGAGAAAGGCTCATATGAAATATTCTCAAGAAGATGTGCAACTATCAGAGCAACTAGATGGGTTGGGACTGAGGTCAGAGAACACCCAGTATATGATTGTACCTCAGGACTTGATATTTTTCTTCTCATCATGGAAGAAAAGGTAGTAGAGGATCAAAGGATCTCAGTACTAGATTTATCCCTCTAGGACACCCCTACCAGATGGTGGGCCAATCACAAAACCTTACATAGAAATTGGGACAATGTGAAGCAAGATATCAAGTATAGGTTTTAGAATAAGGAGAATCTAGAATCAGGGATGCATATGGATTTCCAAGTTACGCAACTGTTCATCAGAGAATATGATCCTAGAGAACATATTGAACAATGTGCGACACAATGACAAGTTGCAGAAATACCCTCTCTCTCTCTCTTTTGGGTTTAGGTATTTCCCCACTCACTAGGTCCAAATCTGAAAGATTGGTTCATACATGAAGAAACCAGAAGACAGAACATCAACTAAAAAATGTTGGTAGATTACTTTTGCAAGGACTTATCATTTACAAGTAAGTATCCTGAGCTTGAAGTAGTCCTACAAAAGATTCAAGAATTTCTTTTTATATATAATAGTAATCAGAAATAAAACCTAGTGGTATGTGAAAAATATAACTGAGAACTTCAGAATAATATTCACCTAACCTTAGACAAGAATACTATATAATTCTATAATATTAACAAGGATTCAGAAATCCCATAGGATTTAGAAGAATTGAGAAACCTAGACATTAAAGAGACAGAAGGGAACATATAAATCCAAAACACCATACCCAATCAAACTAATAGTTCCTATAATCACCCATTAAATTTGCGAAAATTCAATATAGGGACTACAGAGCAACCTAAGATATCTATGGTGGGAGACTATTGGGATGAGAAAACTAGTCAATAAATATAGATTTTGTTGCGGGAATATGAGTATTTGTTCCCACAAACCTTTTCAGAGTTAAATGGAATCAAAGGAGTTATGAGAGAAATGAAAATTGAATTAAAACCAGGATCAAATCTTGTGAGGCATAGACCATACCACCTTAACCCTAGAGTAAAAGAGAAGGTTAAGAAGGAGATAAACAAGATGTTAGAAGCAGGACTTATTTTCACAGTGGAAGAAGTAGAATGGGTCAGCCCAATAGTCATCCAAAGTAAGAAAGGAACATAGGATATCAAAGTCTGTGTAGACTATAGAAGCCTTAACTCTGCCTATGTGCATGACCCTTTCCCAACACCTTTTACTAATGAGGTGCTAGAACAAGTTGCGGGGAAAGAAGCGTACTCATTCATAGATGCATTTTCAGGCTACCACCAAGTAAGGATTGCCTAAAAGGACAAAAGAAAAACCACATTCATAACGAAATGGGCGTCTTTTGCATACTATGTGATGCCATTTGGCTTAAAGAATTCCCCTGCAGTTTTTTCCACGATTGTAATAGCATCTTTTAGAGATTTCATTCACAAGTTTATAGAAGTCTATATGGATGATTGGAATATATACAGTCTTCTCAAGGAACATGTAGCGCTGTTACGTATGATGTTTGACAGATGCAGATAATTACATATATAATTGAATCTCATAAAGTGTATCTTCTATGTACCACATGGAAATTTGTTGGGCCACATAGTATCCCAAGAGGGAGTACTAGTAAACCCATCCAAAGTTGTGTTTATTGTGAATATGTCACCGCCTACGAGTTCTAAGAAGTTGTGCTCCACAGTAGGACACACAGGGTATTGTCGCAGGTTCATCAGAAGATATGAAAACATTACTTCACCTCTAAAAACTCTATTGAAAAAGGCCAAAATTTTCCAATGGACCCCAGAATGTGATAAAGTGTTCAAAACCCTAAAGGATAAGCTCAACACAACACTGATTTTGATATTCCCAAACTGGGAAAATGAATTTCATGTCCATGTACATGCTTCAAGTATTTCCTTAGGAGCTATCTTAGCACAACCTCGAGATGGATCCATGAATCATCCTATCTATTTTGCGAGCAAGAACTTGTCACAAGATGAGTGAAACTACACAATGACAGAAAGGGGGAGTTTAGCTATGATTTATGATTTTCATAAATTTAGACATTATTTGTTAGGTTCTCATTTTAAGTTCTTTACCAATCATTCTGCATTAAAATRCCTAGTTAACAAACCTGTGTTGGAAGGGAGAATTTGTAGATGGTTGCTACTATTTTAGGAATTCTCTTTTGAAGTAATTATTAAGCCTGGAAAATTTAATGTAGGACATGATTGCCTATCTAGATTAGAGTCAGGGCAAAGTGGAGGAGCAGTTGATGATCGACTCCCAAATGTAGATTTGTTTCAGATTAAGGTCATACTAGAGTATTTGGAAGACATAGAAGTCTTCTTAAGTGCAAGAGCCTCCCTAGAAACATATTACACAACCCAAAAACGCCATATGGTTGTTAGAGAAACAAACTATCAGTTGATTGCAGGGAAATTGTATAAGTTGGGACTAGATAGTATCCTCAAAATATGTATCTTGGATCAGGAAAGGAAGGATATACTGTGGGAGTGCCACAACCGAGTTGCAGGAGGTCATGTAGGAGGAAAGGCTACTGTGCAAAAATTCCTCGAAGCTAGACTTTGGTGGGCAATTCTCTTCAAGGATGAAAATATATATGCTATATCATGTGATGTTTGTTAAAGAGTGGGTAAGATGTCACAACGAGATGAATTAACAATTCAACCAGTTCGATCTCTACAAGCATTTGAGAAGTGGGTGATTGAATTCATTGGACCAATCAACCCCACATCTAAGCATTCAAAGGAGAGGTAAATCATTACCACAACTGACTACCTTACACATTGGGTTGAAGGAGTAGTTGTTCGGGACTGCTTGACCGATATTGCCACTAGGTTCATTTTTGAGAATGTTATCACCTGATTTGGATGTCCTAGGAGCCTAACCAGTGATTAGGGAGCTCATTCTATTAGTATCACTATAGAAAATATTACAGCAAAGTTCTTGATCCAACATCACAAAATCATCTGCTACCACCCATAATCCAATGGAACAATAGAAGCATTCAACAAGATTTTGGAGAGATGATTAACCAAGGTCTGTTGCGAAAACTGGGAATATTGGGATGACAGAGTTCTAGCAGTACTATGGGCTTACAGGATAACCACAAATAAACTCCAAAGGTATACTCCATTGCAGCTAGTTTATGGGAAAGAGGCTATGGTGCCTGCAAAATTCATCACTCTGAGTTTGTACATTGCACAAATCACCCATATTTCAGAGGAAGAATCAGTTGGGTAGAGACTTATGGAGCTATAAGAACTTGAAGAGACCAGGTTTTTAGTAGACTTCCATCAATTGGTTGAGAAAGAAAGGAAAAAATCTTAGCATGATAGACAAATTAAGACTAAAGTATTTTCACAAGGAGACAAGGTTCTACTCTATAATAGTTGGTACCCGAAGCATCCAAGCAAGTTGTTCATGCATTGTTTGGGACCATTTATAGTTGCAGAGATCCGACCTTTAGGAGCAGTCATACTTGCGCAACTGGATGGTATGCTGTGGACAAGATGGGTGAATGGCACTTTCCCAAAACCCTATATTTCTCAAAGCTGAGCAAAAAGGACTATTGCTCTAGTTCGAAGGAGCATGTATAATAGTAAGATTTGAGTTTTCTACATTTTTTGTAAATTCAATTTGATAAAGTCGATGTGTGAAGTGTTGTGCCACGACATGTAGTTCATTTCCTTTTTTTTTTAAGTGTTGTTTGATGTAGAAATTATTAATCAATAGTGCAACATCAGAAGCGTAAAGAATCCATTAATGAAAGTAATTAATGTGATAGGGACCCCTTTGTGGTCGGAGGGAGAACAAATCTGAATGCAATATGAGTCCATGTGCCACACAAACCTAGTCCAGTCACAACCCTTTATTTCCATTACGGTACGCCATATGAATTCAATTAAGCCATAAAGCCACAATACACAAAGATGTCATTGGTATTCACGTCAAGATTCCCATATGTCAAAGGGAAAGGTCTGAAATTTGCCACGTCCTTGTCCAATTTGCACAGTAAATGCCATAATCACCCAATAGGATTTACCCCGTTAACCTGTCCCATCGGACAAATCAAATCCAACTTGCATCCGTATGGTCATGATGAACAACGGTTATTGTTGAAATTTCTAGCTAAGCCCGAGTATAAGGCTATGAGAAGTTACCATAGAACACATTGTTTTCAAAGAACTTAGCAATTTCCAAATTCTGTAGAGTGAGTAATCATGTGTAGTTGTGAAACCCATAGTGTGATCCCCAATCCTTGTTTCACCACATAATTTGATCATATCTACAACCCATAGTGTCGATATCTACAGGAAGTTGAGGTGCCATGTACAAAAACGTAGTACTAGATGAGCCCTATGACTCCCATGTCGAGGTCATGGGTGATCTTAAGGGGAAGGTGGAGTAGGTAAAGATCCTTGATTTTGAATTCCCCTAGATGAACATAGACGACTTCTAGACTATCGCTCTAGATGAGTTGGGAGGCATAGAACTCATGCCAAAGCCTAAATTTGTCAACCTCTTCAACTCAACCATCGTGAACCTCAGAGACATGCCATTGTTCGGTACTAGTGGTGATGTTGCATGGTGCACCAAATTCCTGATCAATAGGGTGCATGATATAAGTCTCTTGTTGGATAGGTGGTATCCAATCCATGCTAAAGAAATTCACCATCTTACTAAATTGTCCCTCAAAGGAAAGGACATGTCATAAGGATTCCAGGGTCCTAGTAAGCATGGAAAGAAGAAAAGGGAGCCCAACCTCTATAAATGCTTCCACACACGGAGAGGGGGGTGCACAACCAAAATTGATCCCATACTACTAGACAAAGTCATGACTGGCTGTTAAATCATAGTCAACAAGGTTATGAGTACATACTACAAGGGAGAATGCACATTGGATGCATTGTCAATAGTAGACTTTTGTGCCAATGGTGTTGTATTCAACTGGTGTAGTTACCTACTAGAGGAACTACTAGTGGATTTTGAGGAAGCTCAGGAGAAGGGAGGCACCTTCACCTATGGATACTTGTTGATGGAATTCATGATGCTAAAGTGGAATCCACTTATTGGAAGACTATTGGCACTAGCAAACAAGGGGCACCTTGTGAAGAAGTTTGAGACTTGGTATTCTAGGGCAGACTCGGAGAACACAACCTTCAATAACATGGCGTTCTCCAAGTGGTACAATGGCCTTATATATGCAACACAGAGGTTGCTCATTCCATAGGAGCTCCTCACCTACAACATGAGGAACATTGCTTTCAGCATGAACCAGAATCATATGTTTGGATGGACAAGGCATGCTAATAGGGAGTATTTCCACTCAAGAATGATACCATTCTACCTAGATGAGGAGGCCTTCGACAAAGAGGTAACGTTGTGGTCGAGAGTTAAACGCAACCCATACAAGTTGGAGATGCACTACATCTTTCCTTTCAAGATGATGAAGAAGAAAGGTAAAGAAGAATCGGTAGGATCAAGCTCAGGACCAGAGGCCTAGAAGAAGGAAGCTCTGACACAGTCAGCCTCTGAGGAGGAAAAGACACAACCATTGGAGTGCAAGAAAATAACATTGTCAATATTCCCACAACTACAAGAGAAATCCATGTTGATAGGGAAGGATGTCAATGATATCCCGAGCGTGATGTTAATTACCGAACTAGTGGTGAAGAAGCTCAGAACCAGGGTCTCGCTAAGTAAAATTCTAAACCCCCAATGCCTTTCATCTGTCATCCCCCACACTCACTCAATGGTCTGAGCAACCCCTATCATCCATATTTAGGATGACCCTGAGCCTGACACCCCTCCATCCACCATCATCACTGAGAACCCTCTATCAACACCACAACCCCAGTCACCAACCCCAGAAACCACCAGTCCACCCCAAACCACTGATCTAGAATCAATGCAGCTCAATCCCCTAGAACAACCAGAGATATAACTCCTAGAAATGAACCAGGAGTTTCCTGAACCGACACCATAAGTTTCTGGTCCAAATCTAGAAGTACCAGAGTAGAGCCTGCAACTCACTGGTCCAAACCTGGATGTCCAGGACCAACAGATTGTTCCTTTTGTGCCAAAAAGGGACACTAAAATGATGCAGGAGATGCAAGCTCAAAGTACCCAACAAATCCCCTCAATGGAAAAGGTTGAGGGTGGCTAGGAAAGTGCAATGCAAGAAGCATATGAAAAAAAATGGAAGTAGATACCAGAGGTTCAAAAGGAACCCGAGTCGACTTCTGGGCAGAGCGTGACCTCCTCGCAGGAACAGATGGAGATAATTCTCAAAAACCCTCAGTAGTGTACAAATTTACTGCAACCCTTTGTGTCTAGAACAAAGTTTCTAACACTTCTCTCATCAACATTGAGGTTGATGTTGGTGCCATGATCATCTAGAAGGGAGGAGGAAGTGGACACTCCTTCAAAACTCTCAATGGCCAGTGTACTTCCACTACATATTCGAGCACCCAGGGATGCAACATCGTCTTCCATTGACCTTGAATAGTGACCAACAACACACTTGGTTGGAATGATCAGAGCATTAACTAATCAACTGGAGAAAAGGCCATGACATGTAGAGAGGTCTGTAGAGTTCACAAGGGAGGAAGCACTCATTGTACAAGCATGCAGAAAACAAGAGGAACATGCAAATATCCAATTTGAGGACAGACTGGAAAGAGTCCAAGAAAGGCTTGTTGAATCCTGGTCAAAGATTCGGAAGGTCAGACCCCAACTTCCCGAAGCCAACGATGCAGGAGAGCCAGAACATCAAATTGAACTGCTCCAAGGAGCATGGTCACAATTGGCCATTCACGCTGAGCATCTATAAGTGTCGTTGTGGAAAACTCAACAAGAATAAGAAAAATAGCCTCAAAATCTACAGGAGAAAATGGAGAAGATAGTTTTGGAAGGAAAAAATGCCTAAGCAACACTACATAAGCACACAATTGAGTGCACAAGGATTTTCAGGGAAGTTAGCGATTGGATGGGTATCATCGCTCAACGCAACTGGAACTTGGAGGATGTGTGCACCAAAATCCAGGTGTTGAATGAAGAATTTGCAGCCACGATGGATCCACTCAAGCAACAACATAAGTTTGACCAGATCCAACAACCGGACAATGAACTAAATTCCCTATTTGAGGTGCAATCCATAGCAAAGAAAGAGTTGCGCGACTTCAGGATTTTCATTCAGACAATTTATATGCATACTCATCAAGTCGATGCAACAGCAAATTCTAAGTGGAACTTGTTGATCGCATGCAATCCCAAGGTATGCATTTCACAAGAGACCCAACAGTTTGTCGTCGAGGCCTCACTCCTTACCAGAAAGTGGCAAGATAAAGTTGGAAGCTTTCAAGGCGTGAAGAAGTGGGCCTTGGAATCGGTCCCAGAGTTGGGCCCTTCGTTTGAGAGGAAAAAGAAGAGAAAGTGCAAGAACAATAGAAAAATAAAGAGGAAAAGGAGGACAAGGTAAAACAACAGTTTCTCCGACTAGCTACGAAAGAGTCAAGTACTTTACTTGAGGGAAAGTCAAGGTTTGTGGTTAGATCCTGTTGGGCCCTTCGTTTTTGGATGAGTTGTACAAGAAGGACTACAGTACCAGTTTTGGCCTAGTACGAGATGCGCAAGCTTTAGAAGAAGATGGATAACAGAGAAAATGAAAGCAAGAGAAATCAAGTGTGAAAAGGACAATGCAACACCAATAAAATAAAAGTGGTTGCAACATAACAAGAAAGCATGCAAGACAAAGATAGAAGAAACAACTTATATTATATATAGGGATGAATATAATTGTAAAATGGTTGTTATACCAGTTGGTTGGTTTGCATCATGTTTTTATTGATGCCAATGGTTTGATTGATTGATGTCATTAATTGGTGTCAAGTGATTGATTGATGCCAAAGGATTGATTGATTGATGATTGATGTAATGTAATATGTAATTGGTTTCAAAGGATCTGAGTTGATTTTTAAGGTCAAAACCTAATAGATTAGAAGCAGGCTATAGTAGTGTTTGGGAGCGTATACGCAGGTTGTAGTATTTCTTGGGCACATATACATGCGGGTTGTACTACTCGTAGGGCGTGTACACACACATGCTTCACTATTGATAGGTTGTGTACCTGTTGCAGATTAACATCTGTTGAGGATTGTTGCCTCATCTCAGTTGATGTTGGGGGTGTAAGCTGCATCTTGCATTATAGAGCTGGTGCTCTTATAGAGTTGTTCTCTATTCAGTTGTTGCTAATAAACCCCAAGGATTATAGTCTGTAATAAAAAGAAAATTATACGTACATCTTGTGTTCTTTGTGTTCCTTGTGGTGATGAATTTTTGATGATATATTGTTGATATGTGTTCACATCTAACTAGTTATAAATGATATAAATGAGTAATGAGTAAAATGTTGAATGATAACTAATGCATTTTGTGAAAGACGAAAGCTTTTGGAAAAATATCCCCACACTCATTCACCCCCTATCTAAGTGTGGTAGGTGTGTCCAACAATTGGTATCAGAGTGGGCCTTCACTACAAGCCTTAACAATCTTGAAGGATATCCATAGACACACAAATGGATGATGAAGTTCCAATCCTTTATGAGGTAAACTATTCTACTTGGAGAATAGAGATGAGATTGTATTTAAAGAAAATGGCAGAAGCTATTTGGAAGGTAGCCATTGGTGGATTAGTTTCATTGAATAAAAAGTAAAAGTTTGTAGATCAAAGAGAAGGAAAGAAGAATGATGCATTGGCTCTCAAGACCATTATTAGTCAACTCTCAAGCCCTATCAAATAAATCATGGAACAATGCACTTCCACCAAGGATCTATGGCTAGAGCTATAGGATACATATCAAATAAAGAAGGACAAGAAACACAATGAAGACAACTCCATCAAGACACATGAAGATAAAGAAACTCCAAAATCTCTTGGTTGCATTATTTATAAAAGCGACGATGTTGGCAAAAGGAATATCTTGAATACATTTCAAATGAAGGCAAAGAATCATGTGATGATGTTGACAAAAAGGATGAAGGTAAAGAATCTACACAAACCCTTGATTGCAATAATTCAAAATGTGATGATGTTGAATTTTTCTCTACAAGTGAAGAAGAAAATCTAGAAGTAGTTTGGATAAAATCAATTGATTTTTATCCCATGGAAGAAGTAGAGTAAAAACTATTAGAGCTTAAAGAGAAAGTTGAAAGAGTTATATATGAATATAGCAATGACCACTATTATATAGACTATAGCTATCTTTTGGATAACACTAAAAAGTTTCTCAAGAAAAGTCAAAAGCACATCTTGAAGTTAAAAGAAATGCTAAAAGAACTAGAAGAAAGTAGTAAGACTCAATTCGAAGAAAAGGAAGAAGAGATCACAAGACTAAAGAATGAAAAAGAATATATGAAGGTAGATGATGAGATTAGCAAAAGTTTTGAAACTATTATTGATCTCAAGACCCAAACTGAAGAAGCCAAAAGGGTAGAGGAACTATTGAAGGATAAAATAAATGAAAATGAAGAGTCATGTTGTAAGTTAGAAGATGAAATTGTTGATCTTATAAAGAAAATGGAGAAGTTAAACAAATTATTGAATAGATTGAGAATCTTGGATGAGATCTTGGAAAGTCAAAGATCACCATGTGATAAATAAGGACTTGGATACAAAGGAGAAGATACACATGCTGAAGCAAGAACCTCAAAGAAGCATGAGGCAAGTCCATCGAAGAAGGAAGACAATGTTGCAAAACAACCATCTACACAAGGAAAAGAAAATCTAACAAAGCAAGGAATACATCAAGAAGATATTCTTGGGACACCAAAGCAAAGGTATGAAAGTATTTTTCATGGGTATTGTTATTCATGTAATGGATATGGTCACAAATCTTTTGAATGTAGATATTATGAAAGGAGATATAATGGAAGATTATATAACACCATGAGGTGTTGGAGTTGTGATCAAGTAGGACACATTGTTGTTCACTGTAACACCATGAGATGCTACAGCTGTAGTGGATTTGGCCACAAATCCCAGGAGTGTTGGAACACAAGAATAAATTCCATGATGAGGACTTCACATAGCATGTCTAGAAGAAGAAATGATGTAAGGAAAGGATATATATTTGAAAATATGGATGCTCAGAGCTCAATTTCTGAGGAAGAGGGACATCTATAGAAGTGGGTGAAGAAGACAAAGAAACTAGAGCAGAATGAAAGACTGAAGGGAAGCTCAAAAGTGTCATCTATTGAGATATACACAGGTGATAGTGGTGACAGTTGCATACATACGCAAGTTGACCTTGAATAGGTCGCGTACATACACGAGTTGTTGTGCAACATGCTACGTATATGTGGTGAAGCCTTGGGAAAAAGGCAATGCATATGGCTTGGATTTTGATGTGATAGTTGTTTTCTATTGTGGGTGGGAAATCCCTCCTATGGGATAGCACTAAGGGTTTTATCATGCATACAGAAATGACCTAAAGATTCTTACTTTTTACCATCATCCCATGCCTAAACCCCCATTACTGATATGTAAATACAAGGCTCAAGAGATTAAGTTGACATACCTTATTTTTCGTGTTTGATGTCGATCCCTTTTCATGCTTGGTCGTTCTTTGACTACAACTCTCCTCCCAATGCTGACTTACATTCACTAAAGACAAACAAGAACTCCACATGCATTTGATTTATGAACTAACGGGTTAGAGATTTAATCAATCATACAATCAACATTCCAATAATGACAATCTCATATGGTGGGATGGGAAAAGAAATTATTTTATTAAATTCACAATGATACCTTACAATGATAAAGTCGGCTACCGCTCCTCTATCCTGGTCCTGGGCTCTTCTTCCACTGTCTTCCAACTACTTTTCTCTATACTTCTCTTTGCACAAGGATGGCTAAAGGTTGGGACAAAGGGAATGCTTAATCAGCTATAGTTTCTTTACTATGATTCTCCTCCTTTCAAATGGGACCCCTACCCCTTATTTAATAGGTTAAAAGGAGCTAGGTATTTGGTCGAATGACCATCCATGCATGGCCGAAAGGTTTAGTTAACTTACCCAAAGTTGTGTGTTCCATCATCAACTTTCCTTTTTTCATGCTTTTGTAGGTACATGCAGGTTGTCTTGGGTCATCTTGCATGTGCATGCATGCAGTAATGGAGTAGTGTGTGTGGGCCTTTGTAAAAGGGGTTTTTAAAAAGAGTTGTTCAATAGTGTTTTGGAAAAGAAGGAATCTAAGATGGCTTGATTCCAGGTAAGCATGTCTGGTGAAAATTAGGGTTATAACAATAGTATAACTCTATGATGTAGGGCATGACATGGTTTATTGCAGGTTCTGTCACTGTTTGCTGCAGGTTCTCATGGTTCTATGTTAGATCATGTAAGATGATGATGAAAAATAAATAGTGGGTGCATGGAACTAACCGATGAGTATGGAGTGATGTTGATCTTTTGGGCTACATGGCTAGTACATATTTGAGTTTCATTGATATATCTTATGATATATTATTGGAAGCATATGTTGGATATCATGGTGCATGCATTTTGCATGTGGTTGCGCTACATTTTGAGACATGTGATTGGTGAGTTGAAGAGATGATCATGTTGTACATCATTGATAGTCTATAGTTGATGCATGATTGGTACACTAGTAGAGGCACCTACTAGCAGGTTGATTGACACATGTTTTATGGAGGATTTGGCATACATGTATGGGATTCATCATTTTGTGGTGTTGGTTCATGATGGTGTACAAGTTTTGGTACACTCATATATGGCATATGATTGATGATACTACACCATTGGTACTACTTTATTGGCCCAACAATTTGCATTTGTTTGAGATACATGATTATGGCACTTGGTTCATGACAGAGACATATCATGAGTGATATGATACATTGTTTCGCATGTTGGTAGATGCACATGGTTGGCATATTGGTAGATGCACATGGTTGGCCCAACAATTGGTACTACTTTATTGGCCCAACAATTTGCATTTGTTTGAGATACATGATTATGGCACTTGGTTCATGACAGAGACATATCGTGAGTGATATGATACATTGTTTCGCATGTTGGTAGATGCACATGGTTGGCATATTGGTGGATGCACATGGTTGGCATATTGGTAGATGTACATGTTGGCATGTTGATAGAGGCATATGATTGATACATTCCAGGGATGATATATTTTGGCACATTGCATGGCATTGATGTACATGGTTGATGTACATAGGTGTTGTGCATGATGAGCACACATTTTGTACAGGATGTACTTGGTATATATTTTTCTCATGATTCTTTATTTCATTGTTGACATATCTTTTGCTTCATGATGCTTGGTATGGGATGCGTTTGATGCATGAACAGGTCCAAAGATCGCTATATGGTAGCACATTTTTCATCTTGCAAAGAAGATAGGGGAGACATACCCATAGGGGGATTCATTCTTCTTCCCATGATTCTAGGAGGAGATATTTATCAACTACATACCTAGAAAAAATCCCTATATTTTAATAAAGAGCACATAAGCATAATTCTAGGGAGAGAAATGGTCATAGGGGAAGTATTTTCAATGTATTTTTAGAATTACATTAGAGTGATATCCTTTGTTCAAAAGGGGAGAGATTATTCAAAGGAAGATCAAAGGAACTCAGACAAGGGGAGCAACCCCAAAGGAGAATGGCCCTTTGCCATTGATGTCAAAGGGGGAGAGATAGTCACATTGATGTGATTGATGATTATTGATTGGGAGAGATATCCATATTTGGGAGAGATAGTCACATTGACTATTGATGTAGAGCATGGATTATCTACATGTTGAAATCAATAATTAGTAATTGGTGTTGACATCAATATTGGTATTTCCATCAATGCCAAAGGGGGAGATTGTCGGATCATGTTGTCATTAGTTCCAATGGTTTGATTGATTGATGTCATTAATTGACGTCAAGTGATTGATTGATGCCAAAGGATTGATTGATTGGTGATTGATGTAATATAATATGTATTATCCTTGATGAGAATTAATAGATGAAGATGGATCAATGAGTTTTCATTGATACATGATGTGGTTTCATTGGTATATGATGCATTGTTGAAAAATGTATAGATGAATCATTATTGTCTTATCATGATTGATAAGGTGCAGAAATGGATGAACTCCAAAGTGGTCCCCTTATGGTGAAATCCCTCACAGGAAGACGCTTTGAGGATTGAGTTATCCTAGAAGAATGGTTGGAGGACACATGCTTGTATGTGGAATAATGAGTTAAAGATCAATGAAGTTGTTGGTGAAACTGTCCTAGATGGATAGATCTTATCATGCAATTTCCGATGGTATGTGGAATGTCACATAACTCCTCATAGTTTGAGATTTATGACCTTACGAAGTTGGAGGACCCCCATATGAAGGATTGAAGCCCCCAAGGTCAAAGAAGTCAAAGTGACCTAAAAGAAGAATTCGTTATTTAAATAATAAATTAAAGTGACAATGTCAAGGTGGATTATTTGAATAATAAATATAAGTGACAAAATCAAGAAAGTAAGGTGAAAAAATCAAGAAGGAATATTTAAATGATAAATTATTGGAGAACTTTCTATTTATGGAAAGTGGTTAACCCTAAAACAAGGAAAATAGGTTAAGTTACCTAAAAATGGGTAAAGTGACCTAGAGGATGAAAGTATAAATAAGATAGCAATGGTCTCTTGTATATCATCCTTTTTGTGGATCAATGGAGAGCTTCTTGTGAGAATATCTTTTGAAGTATTCATGGAGAGCTTCTTGTGAGAGATTCTTGATCATTTTTGGTGTGGAAAACTTGAGAATATTGAAGATATATTCTGAGAAAGAGAGAGAGAAAGGAGGATCTCATGGACGCATTGAAGTTTCGGCAAGTCTGAGATCATGATGGTGAAATTATCAGAATCATAGAAAACCCCTATTTTCTGGTGCATACGCAGGTTGTCTATGTATAGGGAGTGTATACGCAATTTGTAAGTGTACAAGGTGCATACAGTACGTAGGCTATCAGTGTTTAGGGAGCATACAGTGAAAAACTCATGGATTTTTTTGGTTGAGCTGATGACAAGTTGTTGAAGACTAAAACAGGTTCCAGATCTGCACTCTATGGGATCATATCTATCACTGAAACACTGGTATGGTTACATTATTGTCTTGATGGAAAGCATTTCTTATTGTGTTGTGAATGCCTAGGGAATTATTGGTATGGTTGATATGATGTGGATTATGTTGGTTGATGGAGTGAGCAACACTCTTATGATTCAGTATTGATATGATGGCTATAGTATGTTGGCTACTTATGGATGATTGAGTAACATTCATATTGATTGGTTGTGGAGAATGAGTAAGATATTAAAGATCTTGGATGTATTATGACTAGATGGTGGTCAGTTTGGACAGTGAAAAACATAAGAGAATGATAAATTTGTTGCAAAGGATCTGAGTTGATTTTGAAGGACAAACCCTAATAGCTCAAAAGGTATACACAGGCCATAGTACTATTTAGGAGCATATACGCATGTTGTAGTATTGCTTGGGTGCATATACACGCGAGATTCACTATTGGTAGGGTGCGTACACAGGCATGTTGCACTACTGACATGTCATGTACCTGTTGCAGATTGACATCTGTTGAGGATTGTTGCCTCATCTCAGTTGATGTTGAGGGTGTAAGTTGAGTCTTTCATTATAGAGATGGTGCTCTTGTAGATTTGTACTCTATTCAGTTGTTTCTAATAAACCCCAAGGATTGAAGTCCGTAATAAAAATAAAATTGTACATACATCTTGTGTTCTTTGTGTTCCTTGTGGTGATGAATTGTTTATGATATATTGTTGATATATGCTGCCAATATATGTTCACATCTAACTGGTTATAAATGACAGAAATGAGTAATGAGTAAAATTTTGAATGCTAACTAATGAGTTTTGTGAAAGAGGGGAGTTTTCGGAAAATGAACCCCACACTCATTCACCACCCCTCTAAATGTGGTAGGTGTGTCCAACGGTTAGTATTGCAAGTGTAATTTTTTGGTCATAGTTATTGTATACCGCTGGGAAGTCAAAGTTTTGAGTCTGTAATGTAAATCTATACACCTTTTTGGGATTTAGATATATACGACTTGACTCCAGATCCAGGAGTCTATAACAAAGCACTACTACATATATTTGAGTTTGTAATGGAGAAATATATGAAGAAGGATGCAAAATTTCAAAATATGTTGTGTCTTTCTGTGTTTATCCTTATGCATTGTATCCTTCTAGTACTTCTTTATGGTTCATGAGCTCCACATGATCTCTCTGTGTTTGAATGATTGTCTGCAACATAAGTAGTTCTAGTTATTGCACATATGAGTTCAGATATGTTCTTTAGATGGATGTCTTGTGCAAGATCAAGATTAATCTTTAAGGTTTTATGAATCCTCCTAATTATTTTCATTTCCCTTCCCTATCCATTTATCTCAGCAATGCTTCAGGTGAGACTTATTCTCTTCGGAGGATATGAAAATGACATCTCTCTAGACTACTTGGTACATTTTGTTGGTAACCTGAGAAGGACCTTGGTCTAATCAAACTTGAGCTAATAGAATCATGTCCCCCTATAACTCTTGTGCTTTTATGTCTAGCAACCAGTGATGTATTTTATTATTAATAATGATAAAAGCATTTCATTTCCTAGGCAAACTAGAATTTTAATTGTTTGTCCACTTAAATCTCTAATCAAATAAAAAAAATACATTATTTAATATGGGGACTCAAAACTAGGTTATTACATTACCCTCACCCTTATTTTGGCATTGTCGTCGATGCATATACAAAACATAAATCAAAATTTCAGAATTTACTCAAAAATTCATAGGTACTCTATCTACATGGAATCTCCATGCTTCTAAGTAGCATCTTCAGGACTGTAGCAGGCCCACTAGACTTTTACCAACTCTTTAACTCGATTTCGAAGAATTTTGATTTTTTTGTCCAATACGTGCATTGGATGGACCTAAAAGTCTCCCTCTGGCTCTACCTGAGTCAAATACAAATGAATAACATGGTTAGGATCATGTACATACTTTTTCAACAAATAGATGTGAAATACATTATGCACATTCATGGAAGCAGGAAATGCAATAATGTATGAAATTGACCCTATTCTGTCCAAGATCTCAAATGGAACATAGAATCTAGATATTATCTTTGTACATCTACCCATCTTCAATGAGCTCTTATTGGACTTCACTTTTAAAAGAACATCCTCCCCCACTTTAAATTGTCTAGCTATCTCATTCTTGTCTACATAAATTTTCTGTCTATCTTGAGTTTCCTTTAAATTCTACTTAATTATAACCATGTGGTCTTCCATATCCTTGATCAATTATTGTTGGGTTGTTATATTCTTTGCAGTGAAAGTCAATGAGAATCGAATCAAAGTCAAAGTCGAGGTGGATCGACAAAAAGACAAAGGTCGAGGTGAGTCGATTGGGTAAAGTCGAAGACGAAGGTCGAGGAAGTTCGACATGGTAAAGGCATCGAGAGAAATTCAAAGAGTTAAATCAACATGAGGTCAATGGGTAGAGAGGTGGTGACTGAAAGAAGACTAAATGAAGGATGACTGATAGTCGACTGGTAATACAACTTAGAGTCAATTGTAACAAAATATTGATGTTGGCGCAGGCCTACTGATCTGAAAATAAGGGGCTGACTTGTTATTCTATGCAAGCACCCTCTACTTCATTAAAATAAACTTTTCAAGACCTTTCTCAATGTCTTATTTATGCAAGAGGTTTTATGTGTCAAGTT
Organism: Picea mariana; assembly: GCA_032191745.1. NCBI lineage: Eukaryota > Viridiplantae > Streptophyta > Pinopsida > Pinales > Pinaceae > Picea > Picea mariana. Next base: position 241,777 of record JASDQU010103910.1, on the reverse strand, counting down.
CATGCTTCTTTTAAATGTTTATGTGTGAGGTCTTTAAAAAGTTAAATATTTATTTTAAATAAATACACAGCAAACATAACTTGCAACAAATAAACCAGCAAACTCACAACAAAGATAAGATGATAAAGGAGTTCACCCCCAACTGGGCTACATCTCCTTGATCCTCCATCAATGGACTAGGCTCTCTGGGATTAGTTTGTCAAATATTATTTTACAAGATTCTTCTCAACTCCAATGGATTTATTGACTATACCATTGGGTTCAGAATACATTAAAATCCCAAAAATGACTAATAGAACTCTGAAAATGGATCATGGCTCATTCGGGCATGACCTCTTCTACATGTGGCCTTGAGCTTCCCTGAGCTTCCTTGTGGCAAAAACACCTGTAAAAGTTTTCAAATGCCTCTAAAACCTATCCCAATGTGTTTAGAGAATAAAAACTAGCCAAAAATGACTATTCAGTCACAGAAAACATACTTGGGCTCATCTGAGCATGGCCTCCAGCAATGAGAGCTTCAAGCTCCCTAGAGCTCTCTGAAACTTCCATTGTGAAAAACATGAAAAATAAGTCTTCAAATTCCTTTTAAAATAGTTCCAATGGATTCAAAACATCCAAAAACCCCTAGCTAGGCTTTTTTGGCACCTCATTTGGCTAAAAAAATGAAGAAGTTAGGCCTCCTGCCATTTTCCTCCTTCAAGCTTGTTGTCTCTGGTTTGCCAAAATGCACCTCTGTGCATCCAACCTAGCCTCTGCGCTCATTTTTGTGCTAAAACCTAGAACTGGCACATAACTGCAAAATGGGTGCAACTGTAGAATGGTTAAGTAACTAAGGCCCCCAAATCCGGAGGTGTTGGGCACATGGGGGCCATATGGTCATGTCCCAATGCAATATTAGGCCCTCGTTCCAAGATTGGATGAGGGAACGACAAGTGTCGGGTGCATAAGAATTGACCATTGGAAAAAGTTCCATGCACTCTCCACTGTTCTCTTTGCGCTTGGAAGACTACCAGCCTTCCCACTAAGAATCAAGTCCCTCTTGTGAACTCTTTGACGTCAAAACAATCCGCTCTCCAATGGCTGCAAAAACTTTCCTGCGACATCTTGTCACAAACCAAGAAAACCATTAATCTTGAAAACAAATTTATACAAGACTAAAAATGATTCCAACAAATTCTTTTTTCTCTTCAAGAAAATGGTCACATCTTTTACTTCATCAAAGAACATGGTGTTTTCCTGCATCTTGGTGTACTCAAAATTGACTTACAAGCCAACAAACACCATTGACTAAACATAAGTCGAAAAACATGACCGACACACATAGTCGTCAAGACAACATCGACACAAGTCAAGACTCATTTGAAACATATCTACCTTCCCAAAATGACAAGTTGGCATTCATGATACACAATCATGTTACAATCATGATTCATTCAGGATGAACTATCACCAAGTTCATTGTTTACACACACACAAAAACACATGCATTTGCATGACTCTTCAACTCTCCTTCAAGTACAAACATAAGTACATGAACCCAAAACATGTGGGTACATAAGAGCTGAATATGAAAAAGATATATGGCTGTAACAAGTGAGCACTATACCCCTCTTTTACATCCCCCTGGCAAAGTTGTGCAACAACAAGAATGCCTTCAAATGAATTGCATTCTCATGCAAACTTGCATCATACAAGTTGTGCTAAACTACTGCAACTTGTCATGCTTTCAACAGAAATGAATACATAAGGCTGAAATATGCATCTTCAAACAAATAAATGCAAGCCTTACTTGCTCAAGAAATCCAACCATTTCTTACCAAGCCAATTCAATTGTGACTTTTTTTGCTGAAAATCATCTTCTTGTGAATCATCTTGACTCACATCGATGATGGAATCTCCTCTTCCATTCTTGCTAGACTCTTTATCCATCTGCCTCTTGTGATGTGGATGAGTGGTTGGATGCAATGTCCAACATTGGTCAATTAGATGACCCCGCTTCTGGCAATGAGTGCAAATCTTTTGCATCCTCTTTTCAAATTGTCTTTGCTTGGAAAGTTTCCTGAAAGTGGTCAATCTTTTCCAACATTTTGAAACATGATGGTTATATAAACCACAATATGTACATGGACTTTTTCTTCCATTTTTACATGCAAATTTATCACGTTTAACATAATCAAATGAAACCGATTTATAGGCAGAAATATACCTTGAACATTCACCTTTATCGCCTCTTTGAGGAGATGAATTTGAAGAGTTACAAGCTCTCCTTTAAATACCAACAACAATGTTCGTGTCTGCATGGCTGTCATAACTCTCTTGTTTCGTACATTTGCATTCATCTTGAACACAAGCTTTGCATGCTTGAGGGATTGAACTTGAAACAAAAAAAATTCTTGGAACCTTTTCCCTTGTCTCCTAAACTTTGGAATTTGCTCCATGTTTCTGTTCATATCCAAGACCACAATACTTGGGTCTCTCCTCAACAACAATAGGCTCAACAATGCCTTGTGCATGCTTGCCTAACCCTCTACCTTCATAGCCCATTTTTAGCAATAACTTGGACCCTATTCCTCTTGTGTGATTTTGAAAAACACCAAAGCATTCATCTTGAGAGGAATTTGAATATGATAAACTAACATTACATACCTCATGTTCATGCATGTATTTGGTAAGGGTTTCCTTTTCCTCATGAAGTTGAGTCTCCATCTCATGTAGCGTTTCAAGAAGTTGGTGTTTCTCCTCCTTCATGGCCATCAACTGCTCTTGAAGGATAATGCTCTCCTTTCTATCTTCCCACATCTCTTGTACCATATCTCTCATGTTTACAAACTCCTTCAACATCTCTTTGTCAAAGAACTTGGATAATGAAGATGTATGAGAACTATCAATGTTTGAATCTTCCTCCATCCTTGCAAAATATCAAACTTCAACACAAAACTTGTAAAATAATACCAACAACTAAATCTCTAACTATCAATGGCAATCACATGAGAAAAAAAAACTAAGCTCTGATACCACATGATCTGAAAATAGGGGGCTGACTTGTTATGTTATGCAAGCACCTTCTACTTCATTAAAATAAACTTTTCAGGATCTTGCTCAATGTCTTATTTATGCAAGAGATTTTATGTGTCAAGTTCATGCTTCTTTTAAATGTTTATGTGTGAGGTATTTAAAAAGTTAAATATGTATTTTAAATAAATACACAGCAAACATAACTTGCAACAAATAAACCAACAAAATCACAACAAAGACAAGATGATAAAGGAGTTCACCCCCAACTGGGTTACTTCTCCTTGAGCCTCCATCAATGGACTAGGCTCTCTGGGATTAGTTTGTCAAAGATTATTTTACAATTTTCTGCTCAACTCCAATGGATTTACCGACTGTACCATTGGGTTCAGAATACATAAAAACCCCAAAAATGACTATAGAACTCTGAAAACGGATCATGGCTCATCTGGGCATGACCTCTTCTACATCTAGCCTTGAGCTTCCCTGAGCTTCCTTGTGGAAAAAACACCTATGAAAGTCTTGAAATTCCTCTAAAACCTATCCCAATGTGTTCATATCATAACAATTAGCCAAAAATGACTATTCATTCATAGAAAACAGACTTGGGCTCATCTGAGCATGGCCTCCGTCAATGAGGGCTTCAAGCTCCCTAGAGCTCTGTGAAACTTCAATGGTGAAAAACCTGAAAACAAATTCTTCAAATGCCTTTGAAAATAGTGCCAATGGATTCAGAACATCTAAAAACCCCTATTTAGGCTTTTTCGGCACCTCATTTGGCCAAAAAATGAAGAAGTTAGGCCTCTTGCCATTTTCCTCCTTCAAGCTTGTTGTCTTTGGTTCACCAAAATGCACCTTTGTGCGTCCAAATTAGACTCTGTGCTCATTTTCATGGTAAAACCTAGCACCGACACATAACCACAAAATGGGTGCAACTGTAGAATGGTTAAGGAGCTAAGGCTGTAATGTCCCCACTTTGGGACATCATCACAGGGCAGAGATTTATGATGACCAGAGTAGCCAGATGGATGCTATAGTGACTACAGGGGTATTTGAGAGGCATTGTGGGGTCTGGATTGCATTGATGATCATATTCCATCATTATGAGCCATTCCACATAGGTTGGATTTGGTTTCGTTGCATTCCAACGATTTCCATGATTTTGACTATTTTGAGCTATAAGTTAATGGAATTCACTGAAGAGGTCATTTTGGGCACATTACTTGGAGGAACCCCTCAGTGTAATAGATCATTGGAATCGGGAGGAGAAAAACTACAGTATGGGATGGCTAGAAGTGACTTTTAGTGGCTAGGAAAGCCACAAGGAGAGATAATGATCTTTTCAAAGGTAAAAAGGATAATTAATTAATTAAAGTGATTTAATTAATTAATTAAATATTAATAAAATGAAAGTCACTTTCGAGGGACAAGGTGAGCCAAAAAGTATAAAGGAAAGGCAAGGGCCTTTTCTCATGCATTCATGTATGATCTTATTTTGATTTCTGGCTTCTAGCTAGTGAGCCCAATATTGATGGTTTTGAGAGTTTTGACATAGCAAACCCTAGAGGACGATTCGGTGGTGAAAGATTCCACCTATCTTGTCCCAAGCTTGGTCTCGGAGATGAAATAATCTCCCACACCATTCTAGTTCCATATCTACTCAGTTGCAGGAGGATTCTACATCAGTTTCATGTGCAAATAGAGAGAGGGCGCACCAGTTGAGAGATTCCAGCAAGAGGGGCGCACCATCTTTGGAGAGAGATTCATTGTAGGAGATTGGCAGGGCTATTGAGGATTCTATCACTTGAGTTTTCATTGAAGGGCCTTGGACATCAGATCTAGTGCTTTCTGAGACAGTTTTATGGATCAGATTATTTCTTGACCAGTGGGGCGAATTGAAGAGGATGGCATTTTTGAGATCCAGATCTAGTCCGTTTGGAGGGGTTACACTTCAGATCTGACCCTGAGACATTACCTAGTGACTTGCAACGTCCCGATCTATATTTCTGGAGAGTTTCAGATCATTTGGAGGCCTCCTTTAGTAGGGCCAAATTATCTAGGGTTTCAGTCACCCAGTGGGGTGCACCATTCAGTGGGGAATTTCAGATCTACAGAGATTGAGAGGGATCTTGGAGATTCGGGCACCTGGGTTATTCTTACCATCACCCGATCTATCAGTTGGCATATTTCTTAGGGTGATTGGACACTTTTGGCAACATGGTCGAGTTATTGAGGGTTTCAGCCTTCTATTGGAGCGTGGCATTCTTCACCTGGAGAGTTTGGCATTTAGATCTACTTGCATTGATCTTCATTTCTTATTCATCCTTTTGAGGCATCTTTGTATTAGCAGGAGCATTTTGTAGTAGCTTTGTTGGCAGCCAACCCATTTTTTTTCGATTGCTCTCAAAAAGTTGCCTACACCCTTTGTCGTGTCACGACGAATCATTGTCGCTTTGTGCTAATGGAAATTCGTCTCATTTTTGCGACCATTACAATTCAATTTCGAGTCAGTTTTCACAACTGCAAGTGTGAAAACACCTCTTGTGTTGATTAGACTGTCGTCATCTTTGGTTGATTTGTTGAAAGATACTTGATCACTGGTTTATCATATGACTGCTAAAGATTTTATCAAACTTATGTTCTTGATCATTATATTACCTTGATTGTGCATGTGGATATATTTCATTATTAAACCTTTGGGCATAAAAGTTATTGGCTTTATTATGATCTTATGTAAATTATAAAGGATTTGGTCATATTGTTTTTATCCTCGCTTTGGGCTTTCACTCGATTCTTATATGAACAAGTTTTTATTGCATAGTTCTTAGACTTTGGAATACAAACATATATGATATGCACCGAATGCATTAGCAAGTTGGTAAGGTATGGTGAAATTGTTTCAAGGCGCATGAATCGATCATATTTCATTTCACGAATTGATACTTGGCATTTTTTTTGCAAAGTTTGCTTATACGTTGGTTGTTATATGAATCCCGAGCTATGTATTAGCAGTAAACCTTGTGATTAAGCGATTGATTGAATGATAGAATGGGCACGTTAAATCGATACTTAACGCTGGTACTGTGTTGGTTTTAAACTTAACACTTGGCACGTTATTATCGTATGAAGTGTTGGTTCTAACTCGGATGAGTGGCACGTAGAAGTGGTGAATCACCCATTCGCTGGTTGATGCATTTGTTTAAATGATTATGGTTTAACAGCTCTGTACAGGTCATTAATGCAATGCGTGGCGATGGTAATCACCACCTTCGCACGCATGGAGTAGTAATCGGTCTCGTCGGGCATTCAAACTATCCAAACCCTATTCGCCCTGTGCATTGTTCATTCGGTGCGAAACCCTACCATGAACAAAGGTTATGGCTCCTATTGTGAGGGCCGAACCTAATGGATGCCAAGCGCTGTTGACATTCGATGGTGCATACAGTGACCTTGAAGAATTCGGGTGGCTTTCGTTTATAAGGA
>JASDQU010103910.1:216844-227418 GCA_032191745.1 Picea mariana | reverse complement strand
GATGGTCACAGGTATTTCAGCAGGAGGACCCAGGAGAGGAGGGTGCAGGATGTATGCAGGGGACAGATAGTCATGGTCAGAGTAGTGCAGTTTCAGCATGACGATCTTCGACAGAGGTTAGCATGGGACCCAGGGATTCCAGGATTGAGCAGTTCATTGACCAACAGTCGAGAATGGACCATTGCAGGGGAAATTCATTCTTGCTTTCCATTGAGCTTCAATGTGGAGAGGAGCGCATCGCTTGTGGGTGCCTCACGGAGGTCTTGCATGACCTTAGTCAGGCATCAACATGTGCAGTTGATGGAGGCCATGTGGATCTTGGTAGATATTTGGAGGATTGACTCATTCCGAGATGAGTCCATGTGTCATGTGCAGGAGGTTCATAGGGTTTATATCTTTCAGGACTATGCTTCGCAGAGTATTACAGTTCACTTCCTGATATGGGATCTAGGGGGTGGAGTGTACTATTGTTGATATTTGGATGGGTTTGACTATGTACCCCACAGGTGGACATGGGATCCTGGTATTTTATTTGAGATGATTTAGTTATTGCTTGAGGACAAGCAATTTTCTAGCAGGGAGGATTGTAATGTCCCCACTTTGGGATATCATCACAGGGCATAGATTTATGATGACCAAAGTAGCCAGATGGATGCTATAGTGACTACAAGGGTATTTGAGAGGCATTGTGGGGTCCAGATGGAATTGATAATCATATTCCATCATTATGATCCATTCTGCACAGGTTGGATTTGGTTTCATTGCATTCCAACGATTTCCAAGATTTGGACTATTTTGAGCTATAAGTTAATGGAATTCACTGAAGAGGTCATTTTGGGAACATTACTTGCAGGAACCTCTCAGTGTAATAGCTCATTGGAATCAGGAGGAGAAACACTACAGTATGGGATGGCTAGAAGTGACTTTCAGTGGCCAAGGAATCCACAAGGAGAGATAATGAGATTTTCAAAGGTAAAAAGGTTAATTAATTAATTAAAGTGATTTAATTAATTAATTAAATATTAATAAAATGAAAGTCACTTTGGAGGGACAAGGTGAGCTAAAAAGTATAAAGGAAAGGCAAGGGCATCTTCTCATGCATTCATGTATGATCTTATTTTGATTTCTAGCTTCTAGCTAGTGAGCCCAATATTGGGGGTTTTGAGGGTTTTGACATAGCAAACCCTAGAGGACGATTCGGTGGTGATATATTCCACCTATCTTGTCCCAAGCTTAGTCTCGGATATGAAATAATCTCCCACACCATTCTAGTTCTAGATCTACTCAGTTGCAGGAGGATTCTACATCAGTTTCATGTGCAAATAGAGAGAGGGTGCACCAGTTGAGGGATTCCAGCAAGAGGGGCGCATCATCTTTAGAGAGAGATTTGTTGTAGGAGATTGGCAGGGCTATTGAGGATTCTATCACTTGGGTTTTCATCACAAGGCCTTGGACATTAGATCTAGTGCTTTCTGAGATAGTTTTATGGCTCAGATTATTTCTTGAGAAGTGGGGCGAATTGAAGAGGAGGGCACTTTTGAGATCCATATCTAGTTTGTTTGGAGGGGTTACACTTCAAATATGACCTTGATACTTTACCTAGTGACTTGCAGTGTCCCGATCTATATTTCTGGAGAGTTTCAGAGCATTTGGAGGCCTCCTTCAGTAGGGCCGAATTATCTAGGGTTTCAGTCACCTAGTGGAGTGCACCATTCAGTGGGGAATTTCAGATCTACAGAGATTGAGAGGGATCTTGGAGATTCGGGCACCTAGGTTATTCTTACCATCACCCGATCTATTAGTTGGCATATTTCTTAGGTTGATTGAACACTTTTGGCAACAGGGCCGAGTTATTGAGGGTTTTAGCCTTCTATTGGAGCGTGGCATTCTTCACCTGGAGAGTTTGTCATTCAGATCTGCTTGTATTGATCTTCATTTCTTATTCAGCCTTTGGAGGCATCTTTTGTATTAGCGGGAGAATTTTGTAGCTTCTCTTATCTATTTTCTATATTCTTGGCCATCTGTTGAGCATTCCAGATCGGCATCTTCATTGTAGTAGGTTTCTCTATTTTATGAATAATGAAGAATTGAGATGTTTTGGCTTGTCTGTCTTACTACATATGGTTGAGGTATGTTCCATGGTTATCTCTTTCTATTATTTGCTGCATACACACATATAAACGCATCTAAAAAGTAGATCAGCAAAGTGTTTGACAAAATACCACAACTAGGAAAAAGTTTTAAAAAGACACCAAAACAGTGATGATCCTTGCATAATGGCTTGGGATCATTACAAAGGCCCCCAAAGCCGGAGGTTTTTGGTGCATGGGGGCCATATGGACACGTCCCAGTGCAATATTAGGCCCTCATTGCAAGATTGGATGAAGGAACGACAAGTGTCGGGCACATAAGAATTGACCATTGGCAAAAGGTATGCACGCTCTCCATGTGCTGTGGTCGCATGTGGTGTCACATATAACCAAGGGTCGGGGCTAAGCCCCAGCCGAGACCCACGCCCAACAAGCAACATATGCTAATTTAAATTAAAACGAAAACATTATATGGTAAGAACCATATGGTAGGCACGCCGGTTGGGCGGCTTTTTCCAAAGCTTTTCCATGGTGGGGGAATTACAGGGTTTGATCCCCACGGACTCCATAACATTTTAAACAACCATTGAAATATGGTGCCACATGGTAGCCCATGCCTGGGCCACGTGGCACCAAACCATTTGACAAAATATGCCACGTGTCCATTAATGATTCGCCCAAATTGCCAACTCAGCATTGACACGTCACCACTTGCCACATCAGTGGTCGTACCTCTACTATGTGTGAGTCGTACACCTTCCAATAAATTATTGCCACATCATCATGTACGGACTGTATAGTCAACATCTTTTTTTTCCTGTTTGGCAAATAGAAAAGATCGCGATATCTCACTCATCCGACGTTAGTTTGAACCCATTCAAGTTGCGTTGGATTCATGATGATGAGGGCTATGCACCCGTTCGTATTGAGGCAATTCCAAACACTTTCATTTTTGGGCTAAATTTTGACCCCTGGTCCAAATTCTAATCACCTACTTTGGGAGAAATATCTATTTTGGGTGTAGGCCTAATTTTGGAAGAGAAGGTCTATTTTTAGAAGTGCACACCATTGGAGGCAAGAAAGAAGCATGCAAACAAAAAAGGAAAAATAAACATGGTGTGCATGAATACATGCCTAACTATGTTAGGGTTAGGGTTTTTGAAAAATATTTTAATGGCTATAACCTGGTAGAATAGTATAAATAAATACCTAGGAGGTCTAGGTTAGGGGTTGGTTGGGAAGCTATTGATTGTCGTAAGTTTTTTTTTTGGTTCTTGTGGTAGAGTTGAATAATCTAGTCTTTGAGGGTTAGGTCACAGGCTGAGGAGCCTAGTGTGATCTAGTCAACCTCCAAGAGGGAACTTACCCTCATTTGTTTTGTAATACTAAAGATGTAATGTGTGTAGCACATATTTTGCAGTAGAATAAATAAAAGAGTAGAGAATCTAGATATTTTTGGATGTAGCCCCAGGAGGGGGTGAACCGCGATAAAATATTGTGTTCTATGTGACATTTAATGAACTATTTTACTATTCTTTTAATCATTAGCTCAATAACAAATGGTTAAAACTAGTTATAATAGCATGCATGCTTGGGTAGAAAGATGAAAGAATCATAGAAGTAGATGAATGATTAACGATGATGATGTATAAGGAAAAGAATCTAACCATAGTCACCACTCATTCATATATTGCAAACACTTGATTATTGCAGTCCCCCATAAAATCTATCTCGGGTGAGATTGTGTTGTGCACCCTGTGTGCGGCGTTTCCTTCTGGTTTACCAGGAGGACCGATAGTTTTGAGGGTTTTGTTGGAAACCTATTTGAGATTAGAATTTGGGTCAACCCAAGTAACCAACAAATGGTCTCGTTGCCAACCGAGACTACACAGGATTGAGTGGATGGGATCGGTGGAAGAAAAGCATGGAGGATGAAAGTATAGAAGGGTATGTTCAGGCCATGGAATCAAACGAAGGTGATATCTAAATATGGTTGAGAAAAAAGGAACTCGAGTTTCCACAGAAGGACAACAGAAACCATAAGTTGAAACTGTGCAAATATCTCGAAAAATACATGTTTAGTGACTTCAATGAGGTATTTTTCTATGATTTCCTCCATCTATTGCAGTAGTGGTTATTGAGGTTGAAGGAAAAACACCCTACAAATCGGTTCACATAGTTAGAGTGGCATCCTATGGAGATTGTGCAGTTACAACAAGTTAATAATAAATTGGCGTGCACAATAGATTTCTAGTTAGACAGTATTGTTGCAGGGTTTATCACCAAATTTGTAGTAGATATCACGAAGTCCTACACTACTGCAAAGAAATATTTTCTTAAGGGATCCAGAGGTAGTTACATCATATCGTTGTATATTTCAATCAATATTTTATTGTATGAAAAAAGTGTGATGACCATGGAATTAGACAGCTAAAATTCCCTATGCAAATGGGGGAAACGGGGAATCACTGAAATGAGGTTGATATATGGACAGGGAGATGGATAAGGGTAATAATAAGGAGGCCATGGACCCAATCATGATGGAAGAGGACTATATAAATAAAAAAAATGGCAAAATATGGAAAGACGCGCAGTGGAAGACCTTACCAATATAAGATGAATAACAAGAAGAGAGACATAGCTGACAGAGAGGGCTTGGTGAGCAATGGATAAGAGGTAGAGGATCTTTGGGATATGGATAAGATTGATTAAATACTACATGCAACACATGAAAGGAAAACAAGAGGTCCAAGGTTAGGAAAAAAAGGCAGAACTCCATTCCATATTATTGTTAGTGTTGAGCCTACAACCCCAAGTGGGACTAATACACCCAAAAGAACACCAACGTTTAGACAACCAAATTTAGTGGAAGAAGAGAAATAGGACATGGGTCCAATCAAGGAAAATCAACTGGGGGAGAAATTTAAAGAAGCAACAGTCAAAATTTCGACACTTCTAGGAGGCATCAGTTCAACATAGTTCAAAATGGTAAGACAAGATCCCACAATCATATTACCAGAATTTCGAGGAGAGGAATCAAAGGACCCTGAAAAGAATTTATTCATCTATGAGAAAATATGAGAAGAAAAGAAGATAACATATGAGGATACAAAGCTCATGCATTGAGCTATCACACTAAGAGACCACGTGTTGGATTGGTACATGAGCCTAGATGTAAATAGTCCACGGGAAGTACCAAAGACTATTAGAGACGTGAAAAAACTACTGGTAAACGAGTTTCAAAAACAAAGATTAGAAGACCAGTACATGAATGAAATTATTGAAATCTGGAAGAAACTAGGTGATTCTATTTGTTATATTGATTAGAGGTTCAAACTTATGAAATTTAAGTTGAAATATGCAATTACTGACATGCAACATAGGAACTTATTTGTGAACTCAATATTACCACACTTGAAGTATTCTTTGAGACAACGGAAGTTCCAAACTCAGGAAGAGGCTTTGCAAGAATCCATACAACTAGAATAGAACCAGTATCAAAAGAAAGATCCATCAATAGAGGAGTTGAAGGAGCATTTGAAGAATCTGACATTTCAGCTTAACTGGAATAAGGGAAAAGAGAAGAGAGAAGTTGTTTAGTGTACGCTATGAAGCACATAAGGACATCATAAGAATGAATGTCCAACTTTTTTGTAGTACTTGGAAATAGGGGTTTTGAACCCCTTGCCAATAGGAGGAACATGGTGTGATATTTTTAAGACACATGGGCATGATCCATATTAGTGTCCAATGATTTATAAGCATAAGACAGTACCAAAAGGTTCATATTGCATTTTTTTAAAATCAATGGGTCATGATGATAAGGATTGTAGAACGTTGGAACTGATGAGAGAAATAACTTCATAAACTTGCAGGGTGCAAGCATATATGATGATAGGGAAATATGCACCTCAGTTCATCCAGGTGTCACCACCATACAAAAATATGTAGTTGCAGTACAACAATGTGCAATCACAGTACAACAATGTGCAACCATAGTATAATCTCGCACAGTATAACTAAGTACCCAAATACAATGCATCACGAGGAGATATAGGTGGATACATAGGTGGAGAACGAGGTAGAGGAGGATTTGGATGAGGTAGAGGACCAATAGTGTGAAAATACTACCATCAACCTTGACATTATGCAAGGGATTCTCCACTTCCACCGACGACATGTATGTACCGTTGCACAGTAGACCATGACACAAAAGACTTCCCAAAACTCTTGGGAAAGATCTAGGAAAAAAAGAACCATGACAACCAGAATGTCTAGTGTATTTCTACATAATCTAGAGATGATGGGAAAAACATCAATATAGTCACTCAAGGAGGATCCAAGATAGGAATTGATGCAGAAAAAAAATAAGATCCATCTCAACACCAATATGTCAAGAAGAATATTGAGCCACAGAAGCATTTTGACACACTAAAATAAAAGGAAACATTTAAGGAGGTTAGATGGGAGCTTCTCAAGCTGAATTTTGTGTCTACATCAGTTTCACAGCAAACACATGACCCACCAATGTACAATATGTCATCTTCAATGGATCATACCAGTAAAGCATATCCTTTAGAGCAGGTAAGCACCCTAAAGAATTTTATGAAATCCTGTGTTGATTTATTGAATGATCCATCATCTGTTAAGGTCTTACAAAATATTTTAGAAAGATGCAACACAGAGGTATAAGGGAATTTAGAGAAGAAAACAATCAGTCATCTCCATACAAGAAGAAGGATAAGAAATAATTCATGCTAAATGCCAACATTGGGGATTTCAACATGGGATATATTATATTGGATGTAGGCTCTGAAGTAAATGTATTTCCTGAGAAGACATGGCAGTGTATGGGAGAATCCACATTAGGCTATTCACTTGTCCAATTGAAACTAGCAAATCAACACAAAGTGTTGTCAATTGGAAGGCTTAAAGGTGTGACAGTAGATATGGATGGAGTGCACACTATGGTAGATTTTGAAGTGATAGAGATAGTAGATGGCAGAACACCTTATCCAGCATTACCTGGATTATATTGGGAATTTGATCACTATGATTTAATCAACCTGAAGACAAGGAAAATGACTTTTAAATCATGCAAATATAGAGTTATTGTACCATTGGATCCTTCAGAAGGAGAAAGGTTTGTAGAAGCGACTTGTTTGGACCTAGAAGAAATAAACCAGTTGTACATAACCACTCTGCGAGAATAAGATTATGTCAACCCAGCTACATATGGGGTACTTAGCTGGAGAAGAAATACATCATGTGATTTTGACTCAGACACAATTTTGGAGAATTGGCAATAGTGACTACGTGAAGTCTCCACAAGAAGGTGTGCAAGAATAGACTGTGCAGTGAGGTGGGTGGGTATTGAGATAAGGGAACCTCCCATATTTCATGGGATAAATGACTTAGAATAATTATTTCCATAATATGAGGAGAAATTTTTGGAAAATCATAGAATCTTAGCCCTGGATATTGCACTCAAGGAAACATTTTCAATATAGTGGGGTGCACACAAGGAAATAATTTAGGACTGGTATCATTGTAAATGACTATTACGCATTAGATTTGGTGCATAATAGGGGAGAAATACAATGCATAAGTATGATGGGTGAGAAACACCAATTGAACACTTGGAGAAGTGAAAAAAATAATGGAGGATGACACTACCATAGGAATGGCCTCATCACTTTATTCATACATTGGAAGGGATCCCGGGGAACTAATACATAGACCAGGAGATTCACAGAAGTACTATAGAATGGAAATGATTACAACAATAACATTTAGTAACTTTCTCATTTGAGCATGATAACCTGAACATTTATTCAGCCTTGAAGTTGATAAGGGGAGTGATATTTTCTTAAAGAACCAGAGGTCTAAATAATAACAAAATATAAACAACATAACATATATATAGTCAAAGAGTTACTCTCATGTTATCATGTCGAAAAGGAAGCACCAGATGAAGTTGATCCATGAAATATTCAGATCACTGAGAGGTGGAAGGTCCATATATGGATTCAAAGGAATTTTCTGCACCAATCGAAGTTAAGAAATTCAATATTGGGATGAACAACAATCCTAAAATGGAAAGTATTGGAGACTACTAGGATGAGAAAACATTAGAAAGGATAATCAATTTACTGTGTGAATGCAGTGACTTGTTTCTAACAAGCTTTATAGAGATGAAAGAAATATCAAGGGATATAGGTGAGATGAATATACCCCTCAAACCTGAGTCTATACCTATCAGAAAGAGACCTTACAGGTTGAATATAGTGTATAAGCATAAATTGAAAGCAAAAATTGATCAAATGTTGGAAGCTGACATTATAGAACCAATAAAGGAATTTGAATGGATCAGTCCCATGGTAGTCCATGAAAATAAGAAAAGGGGGATAAGGATTTGTGTATATTTGAGGAAACTCAATGATTCTTTCTTACATGACCCTTTCCCTACCCCTTTTACAGATGAGTTCTTGGAGAATGTAGGATTCGATCAATCATATTCATTTGCAGATGGATTCTCAGGTTACCAAACTTACCATGAGTCAAAATATCTCCAGAGGATAGGTATAAGACTACTTATGATACATAATGGGGATCCTACTAATATATAGTCATGCCCTTTGTATTGAATAATGTGCAAGCTATCTTTTCAAGGGTATTCATAGCTACTTTTAATGAATTCATACATAAGTTTCTAGAAGTATATATGGATGACTGGATTGTGTATAGTCTTTTGAAAGACCATGTAGAAGTTTTAAGAATAATGTTGGAAAGATGCAGGAAATGTCAGATATCATTAAACATCAAGAAATGCATTTTTGGTACACTTTTTGGGATATTCTTGGGACATATAGTGTGTAAAGAGGGCTTACCAGTTGACCCTACTAAGATTGCAGTCGTTGTCAATTTACCACCACCAAAGTTAGTGTGTCAGTTAAAAGCCACACTGGGACATACAGGATACTACAGGAAGTTTATAAAGGGGTATGCACAGATTATTGCACCAATATAGAAATTGTTAAAGAAGGACACTAGATTTCAGTTGAATGAGGATTGTCAGCAAGGATTGGACACTCTAAAGGAAAATATGGTGACAACACCTATGTTGGTGTTTCCATATTGGGAAAATGCATTCCATGTGCATGTAGATGCATCAACAATATCACTTGGAGAAATTTTGGTGTAGCAAGGAGCAGGAGACTTAGGCCATCCTATATCCTTTGCATGAAAGAATTTGTTATAATTTGAGAATAATTACAACATCACAGAAAGAGAAGGCCTAGCCATGGTATATGCACTTTAGAAATTAAGTCACTATTTATTGGGTAAACATTTTAAAATGTTCACAGATCATTCTACCCTCAAATATATAGTCAACAAGACAGTGTTGGGGGGGGACGATCTGTACATGGTTTTTATTATTCCAAGAATTTTATTTTGAAGTATCAGTCAAACCAAGGAATCTAAATGAGGGATCCGATCACCTGTCAAGGGTAACCATTGGAGAAGAACCTACTCAATTGGAAGACAACTTCCCCGATGCATAGTTATTATCAATACATGTAGCTGATGAATACTTCGTTGATATCATTGAATACTTAAGTACAAGAGTTATTCCACAAGAGTTTAGTACCGCATGGAAGAAAAACCTGGTATTCATATTTGTAGACTATCAACTCATTATAGTTCATTTATACATTATGGGCATAAATAGAATTTTGAGAAGGTGTGTATTGGAACATGAACGACCCAGGGTTTAGCAGAATCTCATGAAGGCATATTTGGTGGATACTATGCAGGAAAAGATACCATGCAAAAGGTATTTCATGTAGTATTATGGTGGCCAACAGTTCATAAATATGCCAAGGAATATTTCCAGAACTGTGATGTTTTTTAGAGGGTTTGAAAACCCAACACGAGGGACGAGATGCCCCTAATACCACAAGTAACTATGCAAGTATTTGACAATGGGAAATATACTTTGTCAGACCTACTAATCAACAAACAAGAAGGTCAAGATCCAGATATATCATTACTGCAACTGAACACTTAACCATATGGTAATAAGCAACACTAGTCAAATATTGTAGTGCATAAAAAACAGTGCACTTCTTATTTGAGCATGTGATCACCAGAGTTGGATGTCCCAAGATTTTGATGAGGATGTCCCAGGATTTTAATGAGTGACCAAGGAACTCATTTTATTAATAGTACCATCAAGGCTATGACTGAGGAGTTTGAATTCTATCACCAGAAGAGTACACCATATCATCCTTAGGCAAATGTGACTATAGAAGATTTCAATAAGATTTTGGAAAATGATTTGACTAAGATCAACAATGTTTATAGGGATAATTGAGACTTGAAAATACCGGCTATATTATGGGCATACAAGACCACATGCAAGAATTTGACAGGACATTGTTGTACAACTGATTCACCCCCCCTCTCAGTTGTACAACAATG
>JASDQU010103910.1:199791-216794 GCA_032191745.1 Picea mariana | reverse complement strand
TCACATATATGAGAAACACAGAGACAGATATTTCCCAAGGAAACCCATACAGGGTAAAAACCTCTTCTTCTTTATATGATAAGTATTATTTACATTCTTTACATTATCATACATATGAGCACCAACTCATTGTGAGGCTACAACCTCTGTTTTGCAAGCTGCAACTTGCTGAGAGAACCAACTATTTGTTTTTCTCTAGCACCCACTAGAAGGAAGCACCAACTCCCTGGTTTCTCTAGCACCAACTAGAAGGAAGCACCAACTCCCTGTGTTCAAGCACCCACTTGAACCTCTAAGGACACCAGTCCTCCCTAGAACCTCCCAACCACCCTTTTTTATCAATCTTTGCTACTGAAACTTATTACAGTGATATAATGTTCAATAATGGATTACCAGACTCATCACTGTTCTGCTACATTTCATTGCTCTGTCCACCTCACTGCCTTCCTGCACACATCCTCTTATGTTCAACTCAATTGTTTCACTCTCCTCCTTCTTCATGCATGAATCACCTTCAAAAACAACAACCAAAACAACCCCAACAGTAACCACAACCCCATCTCTTCTCTCTACTATGTATTTATAGCTTTTGTGCACCTTGTGCATGCAATGCGTGCAATACCTCTACATACTCATACCGCACCAATATCCTCCACAACTCAAGTTCTCTGTCTGATCATAATCATGACTCTTCAGCTTCTCTTGCTATTTTTTCCACTCGTTCAGCATCATTGTATGTTATGTTGAGATTCCTCAGCCTCTCTGGCAATTGAGACTCTTCATCTTCTCTGTGACAGACAAGCTCACCTTCTCTGTTCCATTTACAGGATTCAATGCTCATCCAGCTATCAATTGCCTCCACAAGCATCTTCATCCCTCTTGAATATTCCCAAAGACTCTTCATCTCCTCTATCAATCATCCCGAAGTGTCTTCGAGTCCTATGGCAGAAACCATCAGTGGTTTCTAGCAGTTACACTGTGACATGCAATAGTAGCCCTCCGATCTCCTCTAGTTTCATCTACATCATTGGATTACAACGATATTTCACCTTTTTGGTATTTCGACATTCATACCAGATGCGATCCCCAAAATTCTGAGGCGGAGCCTATCTGCACTAGGTCCTTCCTCCACATGACCAGAGGCGGTGACCACTGTCTACGCTAAAAGGAGATGTGAACTCATGATATTCATCGACCCTGATCGACGGTCCATGATCTCGATGAATCAATGGTCCAGATATTTTCACGATCTCGCATCTCGTTGTTCCTTAGATGGAGGCTCTCGTCACTCCAACTCGCGATAGGAGAAACTCTGAGATGGAGCTCAGATCGACGATCCATGTTCTAGGTGATTTGACGGTCCTGATCTTTTTGCGATCTCGCATCTCGTGGTTCCTTAGATGTGGGTTCTTGTCACTCCAATTCATGATAGGCAAAGCTATGAGATGGAGCTCAACTCAATGGTCCTCGTTCTTGGTGATCTGACGGTCCTGATCTTCTCATGATCTCACATCTCGCTGATACTTAGATGGAGATTCTCGTCACTCCAAGTCACGATAGGCGAAGCTCTGAGATGGAGCTCAGATCAATGGTCCTTGTTCTTGGTGATCTGACGGTCTTGATCTTTTCATGATCTCACATCTCGTTGATCCTTAGATGGAGATTCTCATCACTTCAAGTTGCGATAGGCGAGACTTTGAGATGGAGCTTTGTGGTGCTCTAATCTTTCGCCATGCATCCTCTTGATCAACGGCCCACGACTATCCCCGATGGACGGTCAGGATTCCTTCATAGCTTTGGAGAGTTGGATGACTCTTGGGCTTATCCACCTTGCATCTTCACCATATCTAATGGCTATTGAGCCTTTGTATATACCCCAGATCCTATGGCCCAGATATTCTCACGATTTTGATGCTACGCGATTTCATTGCTTCACGATTTCGCCACTTCGTGATTTCGATGCTTCGCGATTTCACTTCTCTTGCCATCACTGTTCTTTTCCATTGCTTATCTTTGTCATCACTGATCTTGCCATCAATGAAAATCTTACTCCCAACTGTAAACCTTCCAACAATCTCCCCCTTTGGCATTGATGGCAACAAAGGCACCCTTGTTCTTTTCTCCCCCTTTGACATCAATGTCAAAGAAAACACGCTCCCCCTGAGCTGTTGCATTAATTTTAGGTGGTTCCACATATGAAACCAATATAGGACTCCCCCTAATAGGATGGAATTTCTTATATGTGAGACGGGATGACACCTAGCTTCTGTTTGAGGTATTCAAAGGTGTCTTGGCTAGGGGTTTAATAAAGATGTCTTCAATTTGTTTTGTAGTGGGAATGTAATGGACCTGAACAATCTGATTGGTGACCTGCTCTCTTAGAAAATGATACTTTATGGGAATATGCTTGGTCTTGGAGTGGAAGATAGGATTTTTAGACACACTGATGGCACTAGTGTTATCACAATGAATTGGGATTGGTGCAGTGTATTTTACCTCCAAGTCTGCAAGTGTCTGAATAATCCATAATACCTGAGTGCAACAGGTAGCAACAACAATGTATTCTGCCTCTGTGGTTGATAAAGAAATGGAACCTTTATTTTTACTAAGCCAAGCTACTAGGGAGTCACCTAGGAAGAATGCTCCTCCACTGGTGCTTTTTCTCTCATCAACACAGTTTGTCCAATTTGCATCTAAATAAGCAGTCAGCTGAAGATTTTGATTTCTGGGATACCACAGACCATAAGTCATTGTTTCTTTCAAATACCTGAATATCCTTTTGACAACTTGCAAATGAATCTGTTTAGGTGTAGCCTGATATCTTCCTACCATTCCTACAGCATGCATTATGTCTGGGCGAGATGCTATGATGTACAACAGGCTTCCTATCATTGATCGATATGAGCTTTGATCAACATCAGGTGAATCATCATCCTTTCTTAATTTACATCCAGTTACCATAGGTGTACCCACAAGTTTAGAATCTTCCATTTGAAACCTTTTCATCATTTCTCTTAGATATTTTTCTTGAGAAATGAACATCCCTTCGGGCCTCTGAGTAATTTGTAGACCAAGAAAAAATGACAATTATCCTATCATAGACATTTCAAATTCAGATTCCATGGCAGAAGCAAACCATTGTACCAATGAATCCTTATTACATCCAAAGATGATGTCATCTACATAGACCAATACAATGAAAAAATTATTATCCTTTGTTTTAATATACAGATTGTTGTCAGTTGTTCCTCTCTTGAACCCTTTGTCTTTGAGATACGTATCCAGTCTATGATACCAGGATCGAGGGGCTTGTTTTAAACCATATAAATATTTCTTCATCTTGCATACTAATTCAGGGTTATCAGACAGTTTGAAACCCTCTGGTTGTTCCATATAGACTTCTTCACTTAAATCTCCATTTAGAAAGCCTAACTTGACTTCCATTTGGTAGACTTTAAAATTTTTATGACAAGCATAGGCAAGAAACATTCGGATAGCTTCTAATCTTGCTACGGGCGCAAATGTTTCACCAAAATCCAGTCCTTTTATCTGAGCATAGCCTTTACAGACTAACCTTGCTTTGTTCCTGATAACTTGTCCTTGCTCATTCAACTTATTCTTAAAGATCCATTTGGAGCCAATGACGTTTTTACCTTCAAGTCTTTGAACCATCTCCCACATATTGTTTTTCTCAATTTGATCAAGTTCATCATTCATTGCTTTAACCCAATGATCATCTTTGTTGGCTTCATTGAAATTCTTGGGTTCCAACATGGATGTGAAATCTATATGAGATTGTTCAGTGGTTTTGATTAGATTTCTCCTGGTTTGTACACCTTTGTCTTTTTCTCCAATTATCTGACTTGCAGGATGATTCTTTTGAATGATTCTGGAGGAGGAATTTGTAGTTGAATGATGATTTGAGCCTGTCTGAGTGTCTAAGTCTTCATCTGATTAAGAGTCTTCATTTTCTAAATCTTGGATCTGTTCATCTTCATCTTTAGCTATGTCTTCTGTAGAAGACTCATTACTGTATACCTCTCTTGCTAGGATTCCTTCATCAATTTTTACATCAATAGATTCAACCATTTTATGAATCCTCTTATTATAACATCTATATCCTTTACTATTTGTATCATACCCTAAGAAGATGTCTTCATCAGCCCTATCATCATATTTGCCGAAGTTCTCATCATTATTCTTTATGTAGCATTTACTCCCAAAGACTCTGAAGTGTTTGATTGAAGCAGGTCTTCCAAACCATAATTCATAAGGTGTCTTGTCACTTTGTGGTCTGAGGTGGGATTTTTTAAGCACATGGACTGTTGTGTGTATTGATTCTACCCAGTAGGTTTGACCAATGTTCTTCTCATTCATCATTGACCTGGCCATTTCTTGCACTGTTTTGTTTTGCCTCTCAACAACTCCATTTTGTTGTGGAGTTCTTGGGATTGTGTATTCTCTCTTGATCCCATGTTCATCGTATAATTCCTTGAAGTCTCTTGAAATAAACTCTCCTCCCTGATCTGATCTTACTTCCTTTAACCTCTTGTCTGTTTGTGTCTCTGTTATAGCCTTAAATATTTTAAACTTCTCAAATGCTTCATCTTTTTCTTTGAGAAAGGAAACCCAAGTAAGTCTCGAGTAATCATCAATAATCAGCATGAAGTAGTTTTCTTTCCCTGTGCCTTCCTATCTTGATGGTCCACATAAATCCATATGAACTATTTGGAGTGGTTTCTCTGTTGAAGTAAAGCTCTTGGACTTAAACTGTGTCCTGTTTTGCTTCCCTACTTGACAGGGTTTACACATTGAATCTTGGGGCTTTGATATTCTAGGAATATCTTTTATTGCCTTGAGCTTTTTGAGTTTGATTAAGTGGTCAAAGTTTAGATGTCCAAGTCTCCTATGCCATAACCAACTTTCATCATGTTTTCTTAGATGACATTCTTCTCTATTTTCTTTCAGCACATATACATTATTTTCTATCCTTATGCCTTTGGCCACCACGTGTTCTAAGTTTACAGACTTTATCTTGCAATCCTTGGATGTGAAAAACACTTCACATATTCTGTCACACATTTGAATTACACTGAGAAGATTATGTTTCAGCCTGTCCACAAGTAGAACATCTTGGGATTTTCCTTTTCCATTACTTAATCTCACCATCCCTTTGCCCTTTATTTTCCCTGGAGCATCATTTCCAAAGGTTACATTTCTTGATTTTCTTTCACTTAGAGATAGAAACTTGCCTTTGTCTCCTGTCATGTGTTTGGAGCATCCACTGTCTATATACCAAAAGTTCATTTTTATTTGAGCGGACAACACTAATCCACACTTGTCACTTCCTTCTTCTTCCAAAACTTGACATTTTCAGCAGGAGATTTCGAATCTGGTTCATATTCCCTTAAATGGTAGTCAATAGATTTGTGTCCAAAGTTATGAAAAATGTAGCATTCAATCTCATTATTCAACAGGTCAAAGTTATTGGTGTAGCGTTGTCTACTCATTGACTATTGATTATTTCTTGACCTCTTTAATTGCATGTACCTGGACTTAATTTGGTAATTTGAAATCAGTGAAGGTTACTGGGATGCATCATTCTTTTTTGTGGCAAGTATTTATTCCTTTGAAATATTAATTGCTCATGTCTAAATCTTAAGGAAAAATTTAAATCTTTGTGACCAAAGTTAGCACAGTAGAAACAATAGCCATAGAAGAATTCTTTGTACCTGGAAAATGGTAGTCTTCTTTGAGAAAATCGATTTCTTCCAGACCGATGACATCGTTCAACAGTGAGCACATTACTTCTTTGTTCTACAGATTCAGATATGGCATATTTTACCTTACTCAACCTGGGTGGCTAATTGTCTTCCTTTATTTCTACAGGATTGTTATTGTCATTGGTTGTACTTTTGAAAAACTTGATGGGTTCTTCATTTCCTAGATTACCACTACTTGATCCCTCTTCATACCCCAAGCCAGTTTTCAGCTTTGGATTCCTTTGCTGATTTAGAATGGTGGCCAATCCTTCTGAGGCTTTGATACTTGACAGATTCTTATTATACAAGGCTTGAAACTTCTCCATTTCTTTCCTCATTTTCACTACTTTTTTCTCTAATGCTTCACATCTTGCCTTCTTTTCTGATAGCTGTTGTTTCAAAATCTCTTCGAATTTCTTTGCCTCTTCCAATTCTACTTTTAGTAAGACAAGGTCTTCATCAGGTTCTTTACTGTCTTTCTCGAACTGTATCAACAATTGTCTTTGCTTTTTGTTCTTGATTCTTAGTCTATCAATCTCTTCCAGTGCACTGATCAATTATCCTTCCATGTCAACCAAAACTTCTTCTTCATCACTCCCTGTGCTTTTATTATCATAATCCTCTTTGGCCATAAGTATGAAGTCATTTAGTTTATATTCAATAGAGGAGTCATTTTCTTCATCATCTGAAGGATCATCATCATTGTTTATGCACAGACTTTTCTTCTTAAAGTTTTTCTCTTTAAAGAAATTTTTGTGTTTGTACTTCTCCTCATCATCACATGTCTGATCCTTTCCTTTGTGGGGACATTTATCTGCAAAATGACCCATCCTACCATAGTTGAAACATTTGAAAGGCAGTTTACCTTTGTATTTTCCTAATCCCTTCTTCAGTCTCTTCACAAATTTTGCTTCAATTTCATCGGGCTCAGAATCCTCATTCTTGTCTACTTTAAATGATGATTCTCTGGAGGTAGGTTTATCTTTAACTATTCTCATTTTATATGCAGTCAATGTTCCTAGCAATTGATCAAACCCCAAGGTTTTTAGATCATTAAGTTCTTCTATAGCAGAGACCTTCGGGTTGAACTTATCTGGGAGAGATCTCAAGATTTTCTGAACTAAAGAAGGTTCATCAATTGTTTCACCAAGTGCCTTCATTGCATTTACCATTTCTTCTACTCTTAGAAAGTATTTTCCAACAGTTTCATCTTCCTTCATCTTCAGCTGTTCAAACTGTATTCTGTAGGTTTGAAGCTTTGCATCCTTTACTTTCTCATTACCCTCATAGATGCTAATGAGTTTGTCCCACATTTCTTTGGTAGTTCCTAGGTGCATAACATTTACGAATTCTGCTTTTTCCAGTCCACTCAAGGTAGCATTCATAGCCTTAGCGTTGAAGCTAAATTCTAGTTTGTCATCCTTATTAGCTAGAACAATTGGCTTTACATAACCATTATCTACCACATCCCAGACATCTGCACCTAACGACATTATGTAGGTTCTCATTCTAACTTTCCATAAGGCAAAGTTTGTTCCATTGAACGAAGGGGCCTTATTGGTTGAATTTCCTTCATGGCTTGACATGTTTAAGCTCTAGGATCTACCCTTAGATAAAAGGGGCTGGATCTGATACCAATTGTTGGACAACTGAGAGGGGGGGTGAATCAGTTGTTACTGTGCTTAAACAATTATGCTTCTTTTAAAATATTTACAAGGCACTCAATGATGATCACAATAATGCAAGGAAATGAACAATGGCACATTCAACATCAGTCACATATATGATAAACAAAGAGACAAATATTTCCCAAGGAAACCCATACAGGGTAAAAACCTCTTCTTCTTTATATGATAAGTATTATTTACATTCTTTACATTATCATACATATGAGCACCAACTCATTGTGAGGCTACAACCTCTGTTTTGCAAGATGCAACATGTTGAGAGCACCAACTCTCTATTTTTCTCTAGCACCCACTAGAAGGAAGCACCAACTAGAAGGAAGCACCAACTCCCTATGTTCAAGCACCCACTTGAACCTCTAAGGACACCATTCCTCCCTAGCACCTCCCAACCACCCTGTTTTATCAATCTTTGCTACTGAAACTTATTACAGTGATATAATGTTCAATAATGGCTTACCAGACTCATCACTGTTCTGTTTGCATTTCGTTGCTCTGTTTGCCTCACTGCCTTCCTGCACACATCCTCTTCTATTCAATTCAGTTGCTGCACTCTCCTCCTTCTTCACGCATGAATCACCTTCAACAACAACAACCACAACAAACCCAACAGTAACAATAACCCCATCTCTTCTCTCTATTATGTATTTATAGCTTTTGTACACCTTGTGCATGCAATGCACGCAATACCTCTACATACTCATACCGCGTCGATATCCTCCACAACTCGAGTGCTCTGTCTAATAATCATCATGACTCTTCATCTTCTCTGGCTGTTTTTTCCACTCGTTCAACATCACTATATGTTATGCTGATATTCCTCAACCTCTCTAGCAGTTGAGACTCTTTATCTTCTTTGTGACAGATGAGCTCACCTTCTCTGTTCTAGTTACAGGCTTCAATGCTCATTGAGATATTAATCGCCTCCATGAGCATCTTCATCCCTCTTGAAGATTCCCAGAGACTCTTCATCTCCTTTGTCAATCACCCCGAAGTGTCTTTGAGTCCTCTGGCAGAAACCATCAGTGGTTTCTGGCAATTACACTGTGACGTGCAATAGTAGCCCTCCGATATCCTTCAGTTTCACTTGCACCGTTGGATTACAACGATATTTCACCTTTTCAGTATTTTAGAATTTGTACCAGATGCGATCCCCAAAATTCTGAGGTGGATCCTATCTGCACTAGGTCCTTCCTCCACGTGACCATAGGCGGTGACCACTGTCTATGCTAAAAGGCACTGCGAACTCATGATCTTCATCAACCCTGATCGACGGTCCACGATCTCAATGAATCAAAAGTCCAGATATTTTCACGATCTCGCATCTCATTGTTCCTTATATGGAGGCTCTCGTCACTCCAAGTCGCGATAGGTGAAACTCTGAGATGGATCTCAGATCGATGGTCCACGTTCTAGGTGATTTGACGGTCCTGATCTTTTTGCGATCTCGCATCTCACGGTTCCTTAGATGTGGGTTCTTATCACTCCAAGTCGCGATAGGTGAAGCTCTGAGATGGAGCTTAGATCAATGGTCCTCATTCTTAGAGATTTGATGGTCCTGATCTTCTCATGATCTCACATCTCGCTAATCCTTATATGGAGATTCTTGTCACTCCAAGTCGCGATAAGCGAAGCTCCGAGATGGAGATCAGATCAATGATCCTCGTTCTTGGTGATCTGATGATCTTGATCTTTTCATGATATCACATCTCGTTGATCCTTAAATGGAGATTCTCTTCACTCCAAGTCACGATAGGCGAGACTCCGAGATGGAGCTTTGTGGTGCTCTGATCTTTTGCCATGCGTCCTCTTGATCAATGGTCCACGACTGTCCCCGATGGATGGCTAGGATTCCTTCATAGCTTTGGAGAGTTGGATGACTCTTGGGCTTATCCACCTTACAGCTTCACCATATCTAATGGATATTGATCCTTTGTAGATACCATAGATCCTACATCCCAGATCTTCTCACGACTTTGCTGCTGCGTGATTTTGTTTCTTCATGATTTCACTGCTTTGCGATTTTTCCACTTCGCAATTTTGCTGCTTCGTGCTTTCACCACTTCACAATTTTGCTACTTTGTGATTTCACTGTTCTTGCCATCATTGTTATTTTCCATCACTGATCTTTGTCATCGCTGATCTTTCCATCAATGACAAGCTTAATCCCAACTGTAAACCTTCCAACAAACATTCACCATTCAGATTGGTGTATAGAATAGAAGCAGTGGTTCCATTATAATTTTTGGTACCCAATCTACACGTAGCGGCAATTATCGATATTTTAGAAAGATGCGTATCACAGGAGAGGTTAAGTCAACTGATGGAAATGGAAGAAGACAGGATTCTAGATGCATTTCACCAAGAGGTACAGAAATAAAGGGACTAAGCCTAGAATGAGAAACACATTAAAAATAAGAGCTTTAAAGAGGGAGACCTAGTTCTTCTCTATGACAACCAATTTTTCAACACCCTGGAAAGTTTAGAATGCATTGGTTAAGGCCATATGAATTAAATACTGTCACAGATGGTGGATTTGTGTAGCTAAAGTGTTTGGGAGAAACATAACTGAAAGGAATGGTCAACGATGGTCAACTAAAACTGTACATGGACAATCGACCTACTAACT
Source organism: Picea mariana (assembly GCA_032191745.1). Lineage (NCBI taxonomy): Eukaryota > Viridiplantae > Streptophyta > Pinopsida > Pinales > Pinaceae > Picea > Picea mariana. Next base: position 206,718 of record JASDQU010103910.1, on the reverse strand, counting down.
CTTAAAAGTTACAGTGCAGTAATAAAACCATGTATATAGTGTACTATAGTAGATATTAGGAAACAAAAGTGATAAAATAAATAAAAAGGTAGAAAAAGGAAGACAAAAGTAGAAAAAAAAAGGAAGAAAAAAGTAGTAAAAGAAGGAAAATACAAAACATTCAGAAATGTCGTGCACAACAAACAGTGAAATCAATGCGACAAAAAGAAAAAGTTACCACATGAAATATATGGCTAACATGAATCAAACACAGTGCACCAACAAAACATTCACAACATAAATGTGTGGCACACCAAAAAGTTACAATGCACCAGAAAATGGGCCAACGGTCGAAAAACAAAAAATTGGTCATCGGGGTAAAAAGGCGTGAATTGAGCATGTATGAAACTTAATGGGTCATTCTTAGGAAGCTTCAAAATATTTATGACCATCAAAGAAGTGTCTTCAAGATGATTTGGGGAATTTATGACACCCTGTATATAACTAAAACGCGGGCCAAAGAATACTCATTATGAATTTACATATCCGTGGAGCTAAGGAGCACGAAGAAAGGTGGTGAATAGGTGATTTCAGAGATCTTAGCAGCCAAATTTAAACTGGAGAAAGAATAATTACCCAATATGGCACCTCCAAAGGTCGGTGCACCTATCCAAATAGCATAGAAAACACACTGTATCTGCGAGTTACTGCAGGAACCAATAGAGGAAGAACAAGTTTTTACACAGACAGAGGGAATCATCAATGTCGATGATATTCCTTCACCACAGAATGAACTAATGAGCACCATAATGGTAGAGGAAGAGGTAAAAAACCTGACAATGGTTAGGGTGGACATCGACTCATAAGGCAATGCGAGGGGCACAATACATTGGCAATAAGAAACCTACAACAACCTCCCAGGGCTGAAGCATCCCACAAGAAAAATGGTGTTGACAGTGAAAGGACAGAATATGAAAATCTAGGGTCACAAACTATGGTAGGGTGCACACATCATGAGAAATTGAAACTGGAAGACATCACATGGCAACCGGATTTAGGATGAGAAGAAAGAGAACCAGAGGTTGGGACATCTAGCACGCCAACACAAACAAAGGGGAAACAAGCCATTTCATGATCCCTGTGCAAGCAACCTGAGGCATCTATAGTTTTTGTGTGCATTCCAGATGAGGTTTAGGCCACACAATGTTTTTGGGGATTCATTGAAAGGTTATGGTATGCATACCATGATCACCAGAAATTTTTTGGAATTTTCACAACAGGTGTACATGAAAATCCTGGAAACAGGGCCATTAGGAGATCCATTGTTGTAGCCAAATTAGTGAGTAGCATGCCTGGTAAATACATGGATTCTTAATTTTTTGGAGATTCCTCACTTCGACAGAGATAAATACATGAAAAACTACATCAAGCAGCTACTGGCAGTCCTCCATGGAGGATTATTGTAGCTGGAAGAACAAGTGTCCATCGATGTTGAATTAATTTAGTTCATCATAGGAATTCCATCAAATGGCGAGAATCCCATGCATTATATGGATGAAAAAACTAAGGAAAAGGAACTCATGGAAGAAATGAATAAAACATATGGGACATAAAGGGGCTCATGTGGCATAATCATAAAGTAGATCGGTTACACAACCATTAATATGGAAACAAAGTTGATGTATTTCAAACTCCTTCGAAAATGTCACAAGGAGGAGTTCCCCAGAGGATTTTTCATAGTTGTAGCACAATGCGCAAATGGTACCATGCTCAACTAGGCCCCATAATTATTGAAGTTGTTCCTAGATGACTACGACGATGCACAGGACTTGGGAACCGAGTTCCACTATTTGTGGCTCATCATGTTGACAACGCTAATCAGATGGAAAGATCCTACATACTCATATTTATCTGATAGAATAGGATGATTTCGTGCAACACATTACACATCATTGGGGATCACTTCTGATTCAAACAAAATAAGTGGAAATGCCATCACTTTTCTCTTGATATCTCAATTATATGAAAGAGAATATAGTCAATACCTCAGGAATAACTCTCGAGGTGGTTATGTAGTACCAGGGAATAACCAACTTCAAGGCTATGCAAAAAAATATGTCGATCCAGGTGTGCAGGGATCTATACAAAGAATGGCTACAACTTTGATTCTGCATCAACACAGAGGAAGTCGAATGGGAAATAAAGAACTGGCAGGATGACTAGAATATCCCGTTCATGACCAAATACATGCACAATGGGAAAGAAGTTGAATTAGGGTCATATAATACATTTGCAAGAGGAAGTGTCATAGCAAAGAAACCAATGTAGTAGAAGAAGTCTGGCCCGAAGACAACACAACAGAAGAAGGGAAACTTCCCAAAAAATGATGGTCATATAGGAAAGAAGGATAATGTCCCCATGTAGGAGGAACAAGGAGGGGGGGACACAAATACACAAGGAACCTCGACGACAAAAACTTTGTAATATTCAAGGCCACACAAACGATCAATCATACATATAGGTAGGTTGCGCAAGAAGGCCAAGGCCCACAAGGACATCGTGGAATACACATTCAAGGAGGATGATTATGACTTAGTAAAAGAGAGGGTTTATGACCATGCAATGTAAGAGTTTGAGGAGGTTGAGAACCAATGAGAAAGGATCACGAAGGCATTGGCCAACATTAAGAAGGTCATGGAATGGATACAAGCATCACAAGCACAAGAGAGGGGAGTAGAATCTATCCCATGATCCTCATTACAACAGATATGTTGCAGTTCAAGGAGGCCATGTTGTAGATGCCACTTAAATACCCGGTTTAGGTAGAGTTGGTCTTGGCTAAAATACCAACTAAGGAACTGTACAAGCTGCAAGTCAATGTCACACAGGAAGTGCAATCACAAGCTAGGGAATATATGATATAATTAAAAGTCACCAAATATGGCAAGGACACACTACAAATTGTGGTAGAGTAGGTCCAGCTGGAGACACAGGAGGATAATCAATACACAGATAACCTTTAGCAGAACCTAAAGGAATTCTTCACAAAGATTCTAGAGAGCAAGCAAGAAGTCGTGAGCGATGTTGAAGAACATATTCAAATTATCGTGCAGATGCTCAAAGGGTATAAGAAAGAGATCGAGGAACTCAAGGAAAATTAACACCAACAACTCCTCCCAAAGTCACAATTGAAAGGGAAAATAATGTATCCCTATAAATAGAAATGATCGAAAGAGAAGCCAAAGAGGTCACATAACATTTTGACAGAACCGTGCACTTATGGACGATGTTGGAGAAATATGAGAGGGTCCAACAACTATACCAACAAGAGAAAATCAGTGCTACAATGCAAGAGTTGAAGAAACAACAAAAGGCTATGAGTATTATAGAATGATTGAAATACACGTAGGAGATGAAGACCCTGCATACAAAATTGAAGACTGCACAGATCAACAAGTAGGCAAGTCAATCCCAATTAGAACCTCTGCAGGAGCAAGAAACAAAAATAATTGTTGAACTAGAAGAGGAGAATACAAGGATGGCTTAGGTTCATGCCAAGAGTGCATAGTCTTTAAAGGAACACATTACAACGTAGAGGGTAGAGGAAATCATAGAGAAATTTGTGCAAGTGAAATCCAAATGGGAAGAATTAGAAGGAAAGTTTCATGACTTGGAGAAGGTCATGCATAGAAAAAACACCACTTTTGTGGCTCGGGATGAGCCACATGTTAGTGTTGGGGGCCTGTTGGTGTAGGCCTACCTTGGGAAAAATATCTATGTTGGGCACATGCCTAATTTTGAAAGAGAAGGTCTATTTTTGGAAGCATGCACCCTAGGAGGTAGGAAAGCAACATGCAGAAAAACAAGGAAAAATCAATGTGTCGCACATGCATACAGGTCTAACTATGCTAGGGTTAGGGTTTTTGACAAATATTTTAACGGATATAAGTCAGTATAATAGTACAAATAAATACCTAAGAGTTCTAGGTTGGGGGTCGGTTCGGAAGCCATTGATTGTAGTAAGTTTTGTTATGGTTCTTGTGGTAGCGTCAAATAAGCTAGTCTTTGAGGGTTAGGTCATAGGCTGAGGATCTTGGTGTGATCTAGTGAGCCTCTTAGAGGGTACTTACCCTCATTTATTTTGTAATATTTAAGATGTAGAGTGTGAAATGCATATTTTGCAGCTGAATAATTAAAAGAACAGAGAAGCCATATCTTTGTAGATGTAGCGCTAGGAGGGGGTGAACCATGGTAAAACATTGTGTTATGTGTGATTGTTCATGATTTTTTTTACCATTTTTTTAATCATTAGCTCAATAACGAATGGTTAAAACTAGTTATAACAACATTCATTCATCGATAGAAACATAAATGAATCATAGAAATATGTGAATAAATAACGATGATGATGTATAAGGAGATGAATATAACCATAATCCCCACTCATTCCTATACTGCAAACACCTTATTATTGCAGTCCCCCATAAAATCTATCTCGGGTGAGACTGTGTCGTGCAACCTCTGCACAATGTTTCCTTCTGGTTTACCAGGAGGGCCAATAGCTTTGAGGGTTTTTTTGGAAACCTATTTGAGATCAAAACCTGGGTCAACCCAAGTAACCAACACCCAAAATTTGTGGTATTTGTAGCCAATCATCTGCATGGACCTGTAACTATTTTTGGGTGCCAATTCTTTATGTGTTTTCCTGTTATAAATCCTATAAAGAGGCATTTTGTAAGGTCATAAAGGCTAATGAATAAATCATAGGTTGATGATCATGTAGATATAAATCGGATTGGATACATGGTTGTTCTTGAAAGGAAAGAGGGTATGATGTTGATTGTGTCTTAGGTGTGGACCAAGGTTAGACATGTAACCTTTTATTCATATTGAATAATATAAAGAGAGAGAAGAACACATCTTTGTGTATTGTGTGATTGCTTTGTCATTTAAGTTCTTGATTAAATTATTATTCTCTTTTCCTAGGTTTAGTGAGGAAGTGTTTCTCATTTCCTGACAAGTGGTATCAGAATTGTTTTATTCTTTGACGATTGTATCAGATCTTGATTTACCAATCTTGAATCTGAGAACTAAACCCTAGGTACAGTAAGAGTTTTAATTCACAAATTTTGTTAAAGATCGTGGTAAAGAATGGAGAGTAGTTCAAGAATAGAGATAGAAAAATTCAATGGCTAGAATTTTGAGCTTTGGAATCTTAAAATGGAATATTTTCTTGTAGATCGAGAACAATGGACAACGGTTTGTTCAGGTACCCATTTGAAAAGCATGTCGACGTAAAAATGGGAGAAACTCAAAATAAGAGAAAGAAGTACAATTCGACTGTGTCTTGCAGATTCAGTGCTGCTGAATGTCTCAGGTGAATATTTGGCCAAGAAACTATGGGACAAGTTGGGAATATTATACCAGTCAAAATATCTAGTAAACAAGTCGTTTCTGATAAACAAAATGTATCTTTTGAGAACGAGTGATAGCAGTTTGGTGATTGAGAATTTAGATTCGTTTAACACCATTTTAATCCAGTTATTGTCTATGGATATTAATATCACTTAGGAGGAGAAGTGTATAAGCCTATTATGTTCTTTTCCAGACTCTTTTGATAGCTTCATCATGGCTATAGGGAGTAATACAGCCACACTAGTTCTAGAAGACACTGTTGCTTCTCTGTTGTCGAAAGAAATGAGAAGAAAGAACATGGAAGGATTGACCAAAGATTCTTTAATGGTGAGAGGTCGACCAATTGAAAGAGATAAAGGAAAATTATATGGTAGAAATTATAATTCGAAGGGTAGATCAAAATCCCTAGTTTAGTCAACAAGAAGATGTTGGAAATGCATTAAAGTTGGTCATTACAAAATGGATTGTAAGTTGAGGGTGATGGAAGCTAGTACGAGATCCAATGAGAAGCAGTCAACCAAGAGAAAGAAAACCTAAAATAAGGGAGTTGATGTGTACCTGACATTGACTAATACAAAGTTGGACCAAGGTGTTTGGTTGATCCACTAAGGAGCATCCTGTCATATGAAACCACATAGAGAAAGGTTCTACGAGTATGAATGATATGATGGAGGTGATTTGTTCTTGGGGGATGACTCAACATCCAAAATTGTCGGATGAGGAATATTTAGACTGACACTTCAAGATAGGAGGAAAATAACCCTTCTAGGTGTGATACACATTCCATGTTTGGAAAGAAATATGACATCTTTCAATAATATGAGTGATGTTGGAGTGCACACTCTATTTCAGAAGGATTCATGCAAGATGGCTAGAGGTGTGATGATCTTAATGAAAGGAGGTTGGATTGGAACCCTATACAATTTATTGGGGAATTTTGACTCGATTGGATGAAGCAACATCATTTCTCCTAAATTCAAATCAAATTCAACTCAACTCGACCTAAATCGGGATGAGTCGGTACAAACCGAATCGACAAGACATGATAAAATTGACCATATCAGGATATGGAATAAGAGGATGGACACATTAAAGAAAAAGGAATTCAAGCTATGCATAACAAAGGTATGATTGTGGGGTTTCCTAAATTTAGTTTAGAGGTCAACTTTTGTGAACAGTGCATATATGGAAAACAAATTTGGGGAGGTTCCCATCTGGAGCAACAAGAGAAAATGGGATTCTAGAACTGGTTCATAGTGATGTGCCTGGCCCAGTTACAGTTCCTTCACTTGGTGGATCCCTATATTATGTTTCCTTCATAAATTATTTTTCGAATAAGACATGGATATATTTCCTAAGAAAGAAATCAAAGGTTTTCGAGAAATTTAAAGAGTTTAAATCTCTTGTAGAAAACTAGATAGATAATAAGATTAAGGTGTTGAGAACTGACATTTCTAATGAATTCTATGAAAAATAATTTGATCAGTTCTGTAAGAATTCTGGCATAGAATGACAAAATACCACACCATTTAC
>JASDQU010103910.1:136532-196953 GCA_032191745.1 Picea mariana | reverse complement strand
CCTTTTCCATTGATGTCAAAGGGGGAGAGAAATTGGGATCATGATGATAGGGGGAGCATGAGTGTTGCCATCAATGATAAAGGGGGAGATTGTTGGAAGATTGGTTGTTGTCATTGATTTCAACCCTAGTCATGGGTTTTGGACTACAAGATTGATGAAGGTATTTGGACATGAAGGAAAATTCACATGCAGATACAACACCCATGGATGGATAGTATACATCATGTTGTTTCTGGTGGTATGTGGCATGCCACGTGGATCCTCATGGTTGAGGAGAAATGAACTTTTAAATATGATAAAGTGAATTGAAGAAGGAAGTACATGTAGGCCCTGAAGATAATTAAAGAAAAGAATTACAAAATAAAAAAGTGTCAGGTCGGCCCTAATGTTAAAAGGAAGTGACATAAATGGTATAAATAAACATCATTATACATTCATTTGATACAAGTCGAATTTTAGAGGAAATAAGAAGAAAAGAAGGCTGGATTTCAAGGGAGGATGAAGTCTTTTGGTGATGTGTTCTAAGTATCAACACTAACTTCCATCGATGATGAGTCCAAGTCGGTCGATGAAACAGTCGAATCTGAAGAAAGTGAACTCTAGAAGGATTCCATGGTCGAAGAGATGGAATCCTTGCAAAAGAATGAGACATGGGTTTTATTCAAGTTCCCTAGTGGAAGAAATCTCGTTGGTAGAAAATGGGTATTCAAGAAGAACATGAATGTCGCAGGACAATTCGATAAGTTCAAATCTCGACTGGTAGTGAAAGGTTATTCCCAATTCGAGGGACTCTACTTCAATGATATTTTTTCCCCTGTTGCAAAACTAACTTCCATTCGAGTACTAATGTCTATAGATGTAGCATTCAATATGAAAATAGAATATATGGATGTGAAGACATCATTACTACATGAGGACCTGGAAGAATAAATCTTCATAAAAAAACCTAAAGGATTTTTAGTGAAGGGAAAGAAAGAGTTGGTGTGAAAAATGAAAAGGTCCCTCTACAGTCTAAATAAATTACCAAGTATGTGGTACCAAAATTTCGACATGTACATTCTTAGCTTGGGATTTGTGAGAAGCAAAGTTGATCACTGCATATATTCTAAGGAAGAAGTCGAGCATTTCATATATGTAGCTTTGTATGTTGATGACATGTTGTTGATTGGAAACAACATGGATGCAATAAAGGAGGTGAATAAGAAGTTATCCTCCAAGTTCAACATGAAGGATTTTGGGAATGGAGATTAACAGAGATTGAGCTGCTAGAAATATCTAGTTGAATCAGATGAAGTATATTGAAACAATTTTGAAATGGTTCAACATGTACAATTGAAAAACAGTGAAGGTGTCAATTCCTATGGGAGAAAGGATAAATGTTGAACAGTTTCCAAAGACACAGGAATAAATAGAGGACATGGCACATGTTCCCTATTCAAGTGATATCGGTAGTTTAATGTATGTGATGGTATGCACTCAACCATACATTTCTCATGCAGTGGGAGTGTTGAGAAGGTACATGTCGACACCTAGAAAGGAGAACTAGACTACTATCAAGAGAGTATTTAGGTATTTGTGTGGCACAAAGGAATATGGTATATGCTACCCAGGAATACTTGGAGGGGACAGTGGTAAATTAAATGTACATGGCTTTTTCGACATCGACTGGGCTAGAGATATGGATCAACGGAGGTCGACCAATGAATATGTCTTCAAGATGTTCGGTGGAGAAATAAGCTAGATGTTTAAGTGACAGGAAGTCGTAGCCTTTCCAACAACTCATGGAAAGAAACTCATGGAAGAAACTCATGCAAGCAAATAGGTGGTATGTCTACAAAGGTTGTGTTCAAGAATCATATTTGAGCAGAGAGCTATGAAGGCAAGTTGCAATAGTCAAAGTGCAATATTTCTAGCAAAGAACCATGCTTATCATTCGAAGACTAAGCACATTGGTTTACAATACCATTTTTTAAGAGATATGGGGGAAAGTAACAAGGTGCTACTGGAGAAAGTAGACACGTTGAAAAACATAGCAGGCTTGTTGACCAAGTCTGTGAGTGTTGTGAAGTTCTCTTCGTGCAAAGAGGCAATGGGTATTGCTGCCCTAGGTATGTGAATGAAATTTTAGGAATCTCATGTTTCATAAAACAAGACAACAAGTGGGATAATGTTGGGTTGTTATATTCTTTGTAGTGAAAGTATAGTCAAGGTTAATCGACTGATAGTCGAAGTTGAGGTGGATCGACAACAAGTTGGATTTCAAGGTGAGTCAACCAGTTAATGTCTAAATCAAAGGTCGAGGCATTTCAACATGGTAAAGGAATCGAAAACAAGTCGAAGGCATCAACCAACATGAGGTTGACATGTGTACATGTGGAAACTGAATAAAGAACGAATCAAGGTCAATTGGTAGTCAATTGGTAATGCGACTTGGAGTCAATTATAACAGAGTCCCAAGATTTGTGGGATTTGTAGGCAATGATATGCATGGATCTGTAACCATTTTTGGGCTCCAAGTATTTAGGGGTTTTCCTATTATAAAGCCTATAAAGAGGCGCTTTGTAAGGCCATAAAGGCTAATAAATAAATCACAGGTTGTTGGTCATGTAGATGTAAGTCGGATTGGCTAGAGGGTTATTCTTGCGAGGAAAGAGGGTATGATGTCAATTGTTTCTTAAGTATTGACCAAAGTTAGACATGTAACTTTTTATTCAGATTGAATAAGAAAACAAGAGAGCATAACACATCTTTATGTACTCTGTGATTTATTTGTCATTTACATTCTTGATTAAATTCTTCTTCTTTTCTTCTAGGTTTAGTGTGGAAGTGTTGCTCATTCCTGACAATTCTGGACCAAGTACTACTCTATCTATTGGTTTGTCCCAACTCACTTTAATATTTCATTTTCTTCCATACAAAGCTTCAAATGGACTCATCTTCAATGAAGCTTGATACCCATTATTATAGAAAAACTCAAACAAATGCAAGTAATCTTCCCACTTAGATGGTTTATCCATCACATACATTCTCGGCATGTCTTCAAGTACTTGTTTGAATCTTTGTCTACCCATCTAACTGTAGATGGTATATTCTACCAAAATTCAGATTTGTACCAAATCCTTTAAATAAACCCCTCCAAAAATTTGAAGTAAACTTTGTGTCTCTATCTGAAACAATTTCCTTAGGTATCTCATGCAACCTAGCAATTTCCCTCATGTAAATGTCTTCAATATTAATTGTTTTATGAGTCATCTTAGCAGGAAACAAATGAGCAACCTTTGTCAATTTATCCACAACTACCATTATGGAATCATGTTTCCTTGTTTTCCTGGGAAATTTAGTTATAAAATCAATGGTTACGACTTCCCATTTCCTCTCTCAAATTGTTAATGGTTGAAGAAAACTCATTCATGGGTGTCTATGCTTAGCTTTTACTCTATGAAATTCCATACATTTGGAAATGTAATAAGAAATATCCTTCTTCGTTCTAGGCCAAAAGAATTGGCTTCTTACTGCTACAATTGTTTTCCAGTAACCAGGATGTCTGACATATGGAACATTATGCATTTATTTTAATACCAAATTTGTAAGTTCTTTGGAAAGAGAAACATAAATTCTATTTTTATGCATAAGTAATCCATATTCCTTCATCTCATATTCTTTAATTTTTTGTTGTACATTTTCTTGCTATAAACTTTATTTTACCTATAGGTAATATTGATCTATAACAACACCCGCACGGGTGTAGACGGATTGGCAAGTGCCGTGTAAATGGAAGGAAATTTGTAAAATGAAGTCTCATGTTCGATTCTCACCAAGATTTACTCGTGTGCCATTCTTGTGGGCTGGGTGGTTGCACCTGGGGTTATAGTGGTAGCCGACGGGGATCGACCCCGTGTCATGCGAGTACGAGAACCATGAGTTGTCGATTCCCCCAGTAAAAAAAAAATATTGATCTATAACAACAACATATAAAATTCTTCTCTTTAAATCTGACTGATGCATACTAACAATTGTAGCATGCATGAGATGTACTCTTCTGTTGAGTGCATTAGCAACTTTATTTTCTTCTCTCTTGATATGCTTGATGCCAAATTCATACACACTTAAAAATTATAGCCATCTTGTTTTCCTAGCATTCAAATTCGGATGTTCAAAAATATATTCCATATCGCTATGGTCTATCCTTAATTCAAATATTTTTCCCATGAGATAATGCCTCCACATATTCAAGGCATGCACTATGGAAGCAAGCTCCAAATCATGTGTGGAATAATTCCTCTCATGGTATTTAATATTTCTAGATACATAACCAATTACATGTCCATTATGAGTGAGGACTCCACCCAGTCCTTCCTTGCATGCATTTGTACATACCACAAGATTCTCATTTGGGTCAACAATATTTAAAATAGGTGCACTATTAAGCAATTTTTTCAACAAATTAAAGTTCTCTTCACATGTTGATATCCATTCAAACTTGATTCCCTTATTCTATAAATAAGTGATGGGATGAGAAATCTTAGAGAAAATTGTCATAAACCTCATCTAGTATCCAACTAATCCCATAAAATATTTTATTTATGAAACATTCTTGGGTGCTATCCATCCTCTAATGGCTTCAATCTTCTCTGGATCTACTACTATACCTTCCTCTGAAATTATGTGCCCCAAATAATGGATCTGTTCTTGGTAAAAATAAAAATTACTAAGCTTGGAATACAACTAATGTTCTCTCAACACTTGCAACACCAACCTCAAGTGATGTGCATCCTCTTCTTCTAACTTAGAATAAATAAGTATGTCTTCCAAGAAAAAAATGATAAAATTATCCAGACAATTTTTGAATATTCCATTCATTAACCGCATAAAGACAATTGGTGCATTGGTCAATCCAAATGGAACCACCAAAAATTCATAATGTCCATACCTAGTTTTGAAGGTTGTCTTATTATTGTCTTCTTCCTTGATTCTTACATGATGGTATTTGGATCTCAAGCCTATCTTTGAAAATGTATTTTCTCCTCTTAGTTGATCAAAGAGGTCATCAATTATGGGTATAGGGTATTTTTTCTTCAAAGTGGATTTATTTAGTTGTCTAAAGTCAATACACAACCTCAACATTCCATCCTTCTTTTTAAAAAAGAGTACTGGTGCTCCCCAAGGTAAAACAATTGGATGTATGTACCCTTTCTTCAACAATTATTCTAGCTGCATTTGTAATTATTTCAATTCAGGTGTACTCATTTTGTAAGGTGTTTTTGATACCGAAGAAGCTCCTGGTACTAAATCAATAGATAAATATATCTCCCTCTTTGGTGGCAATCCTATTATTTCTTGGAATACATCTCAAAATTCTTGCAATACTGGAAAATATCCAAGGCTTGGCCCTTTTTTCTTTTTCATATCCTCCACATGAGCTGCATACAATTGACATCCTTTCCTCAAACATTTCTTTAATTTTAAGGCTGAAATCTCCCTTATAGAAACTGGTCCTGGAATTCCTTTCATGATGCTTTGTTTTCCTTCTTCATCAAGACATGTAAATGTCTTTCTATGAAAATCTAGGACAACACGGTGTTTTTCCAACCAATTCATTCCAATTATCATATCATAAGATCCTAACGATATGATATTCATATCAACATTAGTACTTACTCCATTCAAATTTATTGGACAACCTCATTGATTCTTCTTTTGGTTCCAGTGGCTAGCTGAACCAAACTTAAATTTTCAAGCTTACTTGTCTCCAAATGTAATCTATCCACTATTTTAGGATCAATGTAACAATGAATTACTCCTGAATCAATCAAAATAGAAACAGGGTGATTAATTATCTTACCTTCCACTTCGATCATATTGGATTGGTACTCTGCTTGTCGATATTCTAAGGCTTCATATATTTTTCCCATGTATTCTACTGTTGTAGCCTTTTGGATGGTGTGCATGGTATTCACTTTATCTCCTCTATGAGGGAAATCCTTGTATAGGTGATTTTATTTACACCCCCAACATTTGATTCGTGGTATTCCTCTTTTCCCCAAGGAATATTCTTTCTTGGATTCATATTTGAAAGATTGTTCTTGCTGATTTTTATTAGGGCCATTTTTGTTGAAAGGATGTTTGAATCCCTTCCTTCGTTGATCAAATTTATCCTTTTCTTATCCTTACAAGATGTATGCATGGATTCTCTACCCTTTCCTTGATAATACGGGTAATTATATTTCCTTATGGTCTCTGTAAGATTCCTAGGCTCATCATACTAAATATTTTCCTTATAAAAGGATGGCAGTCCACACAAAAACCTATGTATCTTCACCTTTTCATCCTTGATAAATCCTACATACTTCAACAATCCCAAGAACTTCTTCTCATATTATGTCCTGTTCATGATTCCCAACCTTAGCTCAAATAACTCCTACATCTTCTTGTCACAAAATTGTTTTGAAAGGTACTCCTTCTAAAAATATTTCTTTAATTGCTTCCAAGTGATCTTGTTCTCATTGGATTATGTCTCTCCATTACCAACACTCATATTTTCACATTTTGCATCTTTATCATGACGGAAGGGTCCCTCTTCTTCCTAAATTTATTGAATATGAATTCTTATATTGAAATGTTATGGTTATACTCTCTAATTGTGCAAAATGTGCTAGCAACCATTTTGTTAGAATTATGCATGTTATAATTTTTTTTTCCAAACAACGCTACAAGTCCTTTTTCTTCTCAATTCATGAAGAAATATATCATAATTAGATAAATTATAATAATTCAATTTTATTCTCCTCTAAAAAATCTTTCTAACGACTATACTCATGCCTCATTTCGATATCTGAGCTGAAAGTTATGGCTTCCGAAAAAAAGCCACTTTCACCTTTTTTATGCATTTTCTCCACTGGTACAGTTTTATTGGTGTCAACTTATGTCAACTGCAGAGGAAAATATATCAGGAACTAGATAAAATTTTGTATGATAAATAGTTAAAAATATATACAAGGAATTCATAACAATTCTCATATTTTCAATCTAATATAGCATTCAAAAACTGTAGCAATATGGAATCTACAACTTTGTACTTTTTCACCCATTTTTCCAGACTTTGAATTTTTAGCAAAGATGAATATCTCATGATATGTGTACTTCTGTAAAAATTTCACTATACCAAATTTGTTTGTATCAATGAGTATATAAAATTTTTAGTAAATACAATTTTCCATTTTTTTCATCTAGGGTCACCTTTCTTCCTTTGAAAATCTCAAAAATCCCCGAAAAGTGGCCTGGAATAGTGGATTTTGGCTTACTTCAACATCCCCATTCCAATCCCCTTAGGATTTATTTAGTTCCTTAATGGTTTATTTGTGTGTCTACTTTTTGGATTCTCTCCAAGAGTTTCATCTTAATCTTGACCTCTGCCAATGATCTGGACCCAAATCCTTAAAAACCACTATTTTTCATTTTCTGACAAATTCAAGCAGAATTGGACAATGGCCCTTTTTGACATTATTGTATATATCCCCTATGTGGAAAAAGAACATAATTTTCATATCAATCTGACTCAATACACTCCATTTATGGCCAAAATACAAAAATGGCTCCAGACTTATTTGTTTTTAACTGTGGAACAATTTTTCCTAAGTGTGATCTGCACCGTTGATCTCAAAATGAAAGAATTATGGACCATAGATATTATTTCTATCAAGGATAAGTGATTTCCTTTTTGAACAAAACCTTCCCAACGATCTTCCCAACACTCAATCAATGAACATTGGTCATCAACCATTTTTCTCTGTAAACCAAAAGTCGCCCACGAATCTCGTCGATGCCTAAACATCATCAATCAATGATCTTCTCCAAAAAACCAAGATTTATCACAAATATCATCAAACCCTAACCATTAGTGATTGGTAATCCTTCCCTAACATGGCATGACATGTGGATGATGACCTTGTATGACATGTCATCCTAGATCATCAACCATGCTGAAGTCGCATGACATGTGGATGTTGACATGGCATGACACATCATCACCTTCCTTTCTCCATCTTCCATCGGTGGAGAGATATTTCCTTTGGCTGAAAAAAAACTCACCCAAAGACATCTATCCTCGATCTTTCGACCATCAACGATCTATGATGTCATTTAGAATAAGTTCAACACTTTTACAAACTTGTTGATCCCCGACCATCAGTCATCGACGATCGAAGACGTCTTTTGGATGAACTTCAAAACTTCTCCAAACTCGTCGATCCTCGACCATTGGCCATTGGAGATCGGAGGCTTTTGTTGATGAACTTAAAAATTCACCAATTTTTTTCAATCTCCGACCATCGACCGTTGACGATCATAGATTTCTATTGGTGAATTTCAACACTTAGAAATTTCAGAAAAATTCCTCTACAAATATAGACCATCAATCTACCTTATTTTTCCAATAGTCAAAATGAATTTCATCCATCGATCTCCTATCTTGTAAAACTTTGAAAACATTACAATTTTTTAAATTTTCAAGAACGAAGCTCAGTCATTTATCTCAAGATCGAACACGATCTTGATCGTCGATTCTTTGAAATATTCCCCATGCTTCAGCGATCATTAAAATATGAATTCTTCAATATTCCAAGTTGAATTCATCTCTGCAGTTATGCATATTGAGTCTATTAAACTTCTTATACAGTCTCGACTCATTTCAACTTGGATCTGCTCATGAATTTGAGGATTTTTCTCTCTAATATTTTTGTTTTTCCCAAAAATCCCAGAGACCAAAAATATGTGATAGTGAATTTGCACAATTCCCACTTCTTTAAGCCCATAACAGTTTGGTGTTTCAACTTGAAGCTTTGATATCAATATGTAACGTACCCAACCACCTACAAGTTGGGCACGCTACTTCAAAAACTCACTTCAAAATTAATTTTGAAATCTTATACCATTTCATTAATAAAGAAGCATGAAAGAAACATACTAACATCTCATGCAATAATAAATATTGATGATACAACATAAAAGAATGTTTAAACATGTCATGCATATCAATAACCAACAATCAGGCACATTAAATATACACATCTCAAAGATATTAACTAATACACAACGGAAATAAATATACATCATAAAAACACATGACAGAGAGAACTTATCTTTAACAAAATGGTTCACCAACTGGCTGTAGACAAAGGACATTCCAACCAACCATAGACATTGTTGTTCCAAGTATCAATAGAAATTTTTCCCCCGAGATAGGTCTATGAATAAACAAGGAAAATTCTAGGGTGTCACTTAGCTTCCAAAACCAGTCAGCACTCTAGATCTCACATGTTCCTCAACACACAACAATCCAAAGTACACCAACTCTCTTCTCTCCATCTTGCACAACCCAAGAGAATTGAACCCTTTTCTACCAAGCAATCCCTAAGGTTGTCCACCTCCTTCCAAGGCTCTAGTGCATATGGTCAAGAATCTCCATGTTGGGACTCTCAATACTAGCAAATGTGAATAAAATTTGGTGCATGTCAATGCATATCAAGCATGTAGGCATTAATTAATGGTTGGAATACACTAGTAGTCACTACAGCCAACCAACAATGGCTTCTCTCCCAACATTTTAGTTTTCCTTTATCCCCCCCCAAGATCAATGATGAATGAGAAATAATGATTTATTGAATGTGTGAAATGGATAGAACATAATTAAGAGTGTGAAAAATGAACAATGAATGAATCCCCCAAACATTCCAAAAATGGGTTTATATATTTACTTGAAAATCAAGAACCACATGGCCTTTCCCCAAGAAGAAAATGTAACCACTTATATCCATTGAAAAATTTTATGGGTAAATAAAATATGATAAAATGAATTAGCCCCTTATGCCCCTCTCTTGTGGAATCATAATAGCCAACAATGTATTTTATTATTAATAATGATCAAAACATCACATTTCCTAGGAACACTGGCCTCTTTAATTGTTTGTGCACTCTGACCTTTCATCAAATAAACAAAATACATTATTTAATATGAGGACTCAAAACTAGGGTATTACAACAGCTCCCCCCTGGGCAATGCCACATCCAAATTTTTGAATTTCGATACCAATAATTTCCCATTTACCAACAATTCAACATAATTCTCTCCATATGAAAAGGATTATGTAGAATAATAAAATTTATATATAAATAGAATATACAAAAAAAGCATAATAAAAAGAACATAAATATTCACACAGTAATTTATACACACATAAGATACACTTATCTTATGGTTAAATAACAACTACATGTAGACCTTCCACGTTCCTTTAAGCCATAGACCAAATTGATCATAATCTCAAGAATTGATCATAATCTCAGGAATGGATCACCCTCGAGCTAGGGTTAAACTCTACCAGGGAAAAGGGAATCCTAAGATAGGCTACAATATGATAATCAACTGAATTGCTCAGTCCAAGGTTCCCAACTATTGCAATTAGCCTGCAGTTTCTCATTCCCCACATGCCTGTCCCACCCCAGGAAGTGTTCCCCTTATATTCTCAATAGTGCTTTGGCTTCCACACTTCCCTTATGTGGCTTCAACAATAGGTCAAACAAGAATTCTCAGAGCCCTATAGTTATTACCCAGTGCACCAAGGAAACTAGTCACCATCTTGACAACCTGCTTCTTCAACATACGAGCCTCAAAACCTGCCTCTTCAACATGGGGTCCTGAAAACCTAATTATTTAGTCAAGTTCTACCCAGAAAACACTCCAAGGCTTGCTCAATTTAGGTACGACTTCTGAGTACCCCTTTCAGGTACAAAGGATGGAAATCGTGGATTAATGATGAAAGAATGATGGGAATTACGCTAAATCTCCCTCTTATATATGCATGTGCCTTTTATGACACATAGAACTCAAGGATTTCACTTATCCCCACTTAATAAACTTAGGATATATTCATATCCATAACTTTAGCTTTAAGGACTATTAATATAATATCCCATTGGGCTTAAGTCCCCTTATCTTATCCCTTTACTAAAATCTTATCCCCCTTACCCTTTCTACTGGATTTTATCCCACCATCTCTTTTGTTTGGTTAGTCTACAGTAGTGGAGTACTTTATTAAATATATGAGTGTTTACATATTACAATAATGGGCTCACTGTTCGTTAGCATATAGGATCTTCGACCTAATAATCACATAAGCATTGTGTCCTATAATAACCTAGCTCACCAGCCTATAAAACATATTTACATTTACAACTGGGTATCAACCTAGGGTATTACAAATAAGTACTAATAGGACTGATCTTCAAATTAATAACACATAGGAGAAGTATGGGAACTCATGAGTCCCCTCATGCTCCTTGGGAGGGATATTGAATCCCCCAAACATAAATCTCTCTTCTTCTAACAATGGAAAATGGAAATACAATGGTGAATACTTGATTTTCATACTTCTCAATATGAGAGAAGTGCAACAATTTCTATGTATGCTCAAGAGACTCTAAGAGAATAATGGCTTCTCCAAAACCAAATGAACAACATTACAATACTCAAATTTCTTCTCTTTGTTTGCATACCTTGGTCATGTATTTATAGGACCAATGTAAGTTTTTTCATAACTTGTTTGTAGTTTGAATGGGATCCCTTTTGAGGTACTACCTATATCCTCAATATACCTAAGGCTATATTTCAGGCCGATTTGGGCATCTTATCTGAGTAAACTCCAATATGGAAGTGGTTGAGGCCCAACCAATTTCATTAATGCATTGTTTCTTCATCCCCATGGGTTCTTGTGGAGACAACTATGCAAACCATGTAGTTTGCGTATTCAACATTGTGTTGTCTTGCGTGGATTGCACAACTCATCTTTGGGGAAATTGTGTTTAAATTCAATAACTATTTTTTATAGTTTTTCTTGTTGAATAGGTTTTGTAAATGCTTGAGGCATGCTTATTAATTTTTTTTGTTGGTAATATCTTCTAAGATTTCTTGTATTGTTGTGAACCATTTTTCGATGATAACACTCTTAATTTGGAATGAATAGTCAATTCATCTTGATAATCAACCAAAAACTTCCCAATCAGATCTTTGAAGGCATGGTCCATTTCCCTTTGGAATTTTTCTCCATCATTCTTCAAACTAAGTGACATGCAGGCATAAGCATAGGTCTCCCATGGTGTGACAAAATAAATCTTAGGTCTGTCTTCCTTGCCAACAAGAACTTGGCTGTATCAATAAAAACCATCAAGCATAGATATCAAGGTTAGGCCAGTAACTTGTTGTAACAACATCTCCATGTCTGGAAGTGGATAATTGTCTTTGATTCTTTCTCTTTCTAGATCCATGAAATCAACATAAAAATGAATTTCCCCACTCTTATTTCTAACTATAACAATATTTGAGAGCCACTTTGAATGTTTGATCGAAAAAGTTATTCCATCCTTCCTTAACTTTTCCAATTCTATTTTTACTAAAGGATTCAACTTTGGATTTATCATTATTATCTTTTTCTTGACAAGTTTCACTCCTTATTTAAGAGGTATAATGTGATGAAATATTGAATTATCATATTCTTTCAGATCATCATACATATAGGGAAAAATGTTATAGAATTCTTTGAAAAGAGAAGTGTATTGATTGATTTCCTTTATTGTACAACTAGTATCATGAATTATATACTTGGAAGCACCATGCGTACCAGTATTTATCTTTTGTGTCTCTTGCACGTTTTTGATAGATACTTCTTCTTTAAAATTTGGAATTTTGGTTTGATCATCCCTTGTGAAAAGAGATTCCAAATTGACACAATATTTTGAGAGAACTACAATAGTTTGATCATCAACACTTTCAAAAGAGTCACTTGAGTGGATGAAAAAATAAGCAACATGCTCATCATTTTTGAAAACTTATAGATAATCTTGATTGTCAGGTATTGAATGCATAAACATTCTTTAACACAAAATGTGTTTTGACTTTGGGAATCGTCTAGGTTGAAAAGAGATGCAGTGATCGCTAGTAAGTCAGGTTTCTAATTCTTATCTCAAGGAATAAAAGAGATATTGAATGAATTGAAAGAGTCCATTAGTTCACATGATCTTTTTTCATAGTGCTTCAACTTTTCTCTTTTGATTCTATATTTATTCTTTATATGGTTTATGAAAAATTATGAGTTTCCAGTTATTATCAAGTTTTCAACTTTCATATGGAATACAATAATCATTCCTTGTATTAGAACTCCATACTCTTCTTCGTTATTTGTACATGAAAATTCCAATATGATATCATGCAAATATATAATAGATTTAGGACTTTTAAAAATGATTCCAACTCCACTTCAATATTTAGAATAGGTGCCATCAAATGACATCTTCTAAAAAACCTAAAAATAATTTCCCCCCTCTTGCTTTAAAGTGTCGGATTTTTCTGGACCAAGTACAACGTAATTTCCAAGTCCAACATCAATATAATTATACATTGCTTCATTCTCTTTCTTTCCAAATGATGTAGATTTTATGCTCTCTCTAGGGACCCTAACCATTGTCACGTCTTTGTTAGGAAACATCATACAACTTATATCATTCAAAATATAACCTCCAATCAATGAACACCAGTATCTTCCTAATACAACTCCATAAGTTTGAGTTAATTCCACAACTAAAATAGTGAAAAATGTCTTGATGTGTGGTGTTGCGCTTATCCATGCAAAAAAATATGTTATCTTTCCATCAGATGGGACCTTTTTGAATCAATAACATATATACTTTCCAATGCTTCCATGAATTATAGAGGCACAATATTGTTGGTATATCCACTATCAACCAAAGATTTGTGCAACACGACATCATGATTTCTATGGTCATGTAGAACAGTGGAACTTTATCCCTTGCTCTCACTATTGAAACATTTTGTTGTTGCCTGGAATTTATGAAAATAACTTCTATTCTTGTGTTTGAAACATCAAGTATATTTAATAGATTGTCCATTTGTCATGGTATCTTCACCACTTCCATGAAAGGAAAGGTAATTATGAGTTTTTCCAAATCATCAATTAAATTATAATTCATCTATGGTGGAGTCTTTTCCTGAATAGGAACTACTTGTTGCTTTGTTGATTCGATAGTGTTTTATTTTGTCTTTTCTTTTTTTGATGCTTTCTTTTTTTAATTTACTCACTTGTGCTCTTGAATGTACAACATTCTCTTGTAGAATATCAAGATATTATTTTTCATCAAAAATGTAAAAGGATTATGTTTCTTCATCCATTTGTATTGACTCTAAAATTTCATCTTGAATGATGGTTTCCCCATTATCATCATTCTCAAAACTTTCCTCTTTAACAATATCTTCTAATACCACAACATTAGGGTTTGGCACTCTTGGTTCCCTGGGTCTATGTTCTTCATTTGTATCATTTCTTACTATTTGATGTTGCAATGGGACTCTTTCATTTTGGTTGGGTGGAACAAAATTTTCATTTCTTTTCAACCTAGTGATCTCATTCTGCATTTTTTTGATGTTTATGCTCGTCTCAACAATATCCGTTCTCTCTCTTGTTTATTGAGAAATTATTGATCATTTATAACATTACGGGGAACCCCATGGAGTATCCCTCCACCAATTTCTTGATGTTCAACATTTCTTGAAGTTAATGGTCCTTGATTTGATATAGCAAGAGTGTTCATTTGTCTTTGTACCTTCCCAGGAATGATCTTGGGATCAACATTGGTATCCAGCATGAATTCTTCCATATTTTTTGTATTCTATATGGATCCATACAAACAATTTGTTTGTGAATATATAATCACATAATCTACATTTGTGGGAATTTCATTCCTGTAGCACCCAAATATAACAGGAGCATTGGGTCATTGATCTTCTAGAATTTGATTCTATGTTTTGAAAAACCACATTGAAATGTCTTATTCTCTCACCTTTATTGAGGTGGATTTGAGTAAATTATGTGAGAAACATATGATATGCAATAGGATGTGCATACATAGTCATGAACATGTTCTCTAAGTCACTGAATGATCTGAGAACTGAGCAGGAAGAGAAAGGTACCATTCATAAGTTGGGCCTATCAAGGTCTATAAAAAAAATCTCACCATCTTGTTGTCATGTTCAATTACATGGATATCACAGACAACTAAAAATTGGTCCATGTGTCTCTCTAGATCCATAATTCCATCTCTTGAAAAAACTAGCAAAACTCCTTGAGGGAACTTTTTGTCTTTCATTTCTTTCTTCTCAATTCTCAAGAATCCCATTTCTTTTTTATTGATATCCCATGATTAGGGTTATTCTTATTTATAATCTAGAACATTCACCAACTTCATGAAGTTGTAGCTTTGTTCTCTTCCTTATTGTTAATGGACCTTTGTAATATTCCAATTTTTTCTTTGATTTAAACCCTTATTATTTTTCTCAATTCTATATATCTTTCTTCCTCTCGAGAAAGGTTTCCCAAGATCTCTCGATCTCTTCATGACTCTTTGTTGTTGTAACCACTAAATTATACAATTGATGCAACACACTTTCCTGATTTTTGAGTTCAACTTGATACTGAGGTTCATTAGGTTCCAGTTGAGTCATTAAAATTTTGGTCTGTGAAACCAACCTTTTGTTCTCCTTAGTATGGTTGCCAAAAATGTTGATGTTCAAATTTGTCACAATCCCAACAACAACCTCACAAGGATAAAATCCCCATTGTATTTGTATAGAGGTGGTACTCCTATATTATAATATGAAAGATTTTATTTAATATTCTTTAAAAATAGGGGAATGTTAAACAATAAGATCCAATATTGTTGCTTGAAATAAAATAAAAAATGATTTTCAAGTACAAAAGAATATTCACATAAAATGTTCCTGAGAGAAGGACAAAGAATCTTTTAAAGAATGAAATAACATATATATACAAAATATTATACAGAGATAAATAAACCATAATAGGAAAATTAAACATTCCTCACAACCATCACAGCATACTAAGGCTTGGTAACATTCATAATTTATAAAAGTGTGAATCCACAATAAAGAGAAATTTAAAAGGATATTCCATTCAAAACATAAATGAATATGATAGGTGAAATTCAAAAACTTGTTCTTGGAAATTTAGAGTTTGATAAATCATTAAAGTTTCACCTCAAGACAGTTCTTTGGGAGTTTAAAAAAATAATAGTTTGATTAAAAAAAATTTAAAATTTTTCATTTGTCAAAACGAACTAGGATGGGGCTCCCATGTACCATAAAATTAAACAGAACAAGGCTGGACCTGAAAGAAGAGAAAGGAAATGATCAGATATCGGTTATGGGTTCTCAAAAAAATGAAAATACACAATTGGATGATTTATGAATGAG
The DNA here is from genome assembly GCA_032191745.1 of Picea mariana. Lineage (NCBI taxonomy): Eukaryota > Viridiplantae > Streptophyta > Pinopsida > Pinales > Pinaceae > Picea > Picea mariana. The sequence goes on along the minus strand of JASDQU010103910.1, from coordinate 180,620 downwards.
AAGTATGAAAAATAGGAGATTATGAAAGGTGACCAATTTACTTACCATGATAGGTTCTCTCTCTATTATCTTCTTGATGACGTGCCTTTTGTATTTTCCTTTTTCGGAATTTCATGACTAGTTGTAACAACCTTTTCTTGATCTAGTTGTATTATTTTAGTTAAGGCCTTTTAAAACCAATTTTCAATATAATCTCTCATTGGTGCAATTGTTGATTATTTGGGTTGGTTTTATTGATGTCAACCCTTGAAGAAAGTCTGGTAGTGAATTCTAATAGCACAAGGGTTTGGGTAATGGACCCATTTTGTTTTTATGTATAATGGTATGAGTTTTAATATATTTGAAGGTAATATCATTCTATATGGATAGTACATGTCTTTCTATTTCTAGTGGTATGTGGAATGTCACATAACTCCTCACGGTTAGAGAGTTATGGCCATGTGAAGTTGGAGAACCCTCATAAGTCATCTAAAAGCCCCAAAAGGTCAAAGTAGTCAAAGTAGTTGCAAATAATAAAGTATTTAAATAAGACTATTCTAGATGGATAGTACACGTCATGTCATTTTCGGTAGTATGTGTAACTTCACATAACTCCTCACGGTTAGAGAGTTATGGCCATGTGAAGTTGGAGAACCCTTGTGAGTCATCTAGAAGCCCCAAAAGGTCAAAGTAGTCAAAGTGGTTGCAAAGAATAAATTATTTAAATAATAAAGTGAAGTGATGAGTGTAATATAATTCAAAGTGGATACATAAGAAGTTATTTAAATAATAAAGTTAATAGAGAAATTACTAAGTGGACAATTGGTTAGAAGTGGGTTAGCCCTAAAATAAGGAAAGTGGTTTAAGATGGTTAGAAGGTAACCTCTTGAGGCAAGGGTCTCTCATTTTAATTACACTTGAGCATATTAAATATCTATAAGTGACTAAAGTAACCAAAGGATATCTAAGGATAATTTCAGAGGGAATGTGAAGTAAATAAGGCTAAAATTCAAGGGAGGATAAATGTTTTTGATGATGCTTTCTAAGGTATGTTATTTATAGGTCATCTCACCATTTTTGCAATAAATTTTTGTCTAGAATGATTTAGAACGCAAAATATGGAGGCCATTGAGGAAACATATCCAGGTAGTTGTGATAAAATTTTCATCTTTTGTGTCATTGTATTTTTGGAGTTACACTCCATGGAAAATAGGGTTTGTGGCTAGTCTTGAAACTAGTCTAAAATAGGTGTTTCGAGTGAAAACATAATAACTTATTCATAAAAGATCCAAATTTAGTAAGACCAAATGTGTTGGTTAGAGTATAGTTTGTCATATTATCTATATTTTCATATCCATACACCAAATATTATGTGCGGGGCACTCTCTACAATCTCTCTCTATAGAATAAGTCATAATTCAACAAGGTATGCCATTTCTTCTATAACTCCTTTTCTGAGAGGTTCCAAGCAGTGAAACCTGGAGGAATTGCATAAATGACAATGAATAACATTGTATACTATTTTCATTTCTTTATTCATTACAGGTACATAATTATGATTATTTCAGGTTAGGGTTGTTGACTAATCCAACATTAATCATGTGAGACTAAAGTAAAGTTTGATGAAAATGCTAATCTCTTGTTGTTAAAGTTAAGGAAGGTTTGCATGTATGTGATTATATACACCATGTCTATTACATATTTACAAATCAGATTTGGATGATGAAATCGATGAGGGCTTTTGGTTGAGGTACATGTTGGGTACATGGTTGAGACAAGTAGTTGATGAGTTGGCACATACATGAGGTGTATAGTTGATGATGTTGGTACATCTTGATGAGTCATAGTTTATATGTATTTGATGCATAATTGTTACATATTTGGAACATGGTTGATGCACTCATTGATGGTACAGGTTGAGGTATAGATTGGTACATGGTTGGTGCACTTGTTTATGGAATAGGTTGATTACAGGTTGTTTATGGTACATGTTATTACAATTTGTTTGGTGCAGGTTGATTGGTACAGGTTTACAACATTATATCTCACAGTGATAGTATGACAGGGGTTCCATCATTCTACTTATATTTAAGGGTGGTTGGACAGGGAAAGGATAGGTGGTTGTAGCCACCTTCCAATTGTAGCTGGAGAACATAGGGGGTTGTAGCCTCCTTCTGGTTGTAGATAGAGAATTGGGGAGTTGGATATTCCCTCAGGTTGTAGCCTGAGAAACTAGGGGGTTGGAGCCTCCTTCCAGTTGCAGCTAGAAAACAAAGGAAGTTGGTGCATCCAATGAATGTATTTATTAAATAAATATAAGAAAAAACATTCTCTAGTTTTCTCCCACTTTGGGTTTCCATGTAAAAACATCAGTATACTTTGTATGTGTATGATTGCTCATGTGTTCATTGTTTATTTACTCTACAAGCATTTGATGATAATCCTACATTGATATAATGCTTGGATTTTATGGTTAAAAGGGATTAAATTAATCTATTACTGATTCACCCCCCCTCTCAGTAATCCAACAATTGGAATCAAAGAAGGTTCCTTCAGGAAACAATTTAACCACTGGAAGGAGATCATGGATTATTCTAAGAATGGAGTACCATTTTTTAATGGTCATAATGGTTTAAATTATGAGCTATTGAGTGGAAGGACAAAATTATTTTTACAAGCACAGGGGTATTATATTTGGCTATTAATCATTACAGGATATGATAGTTCAAAAAGGGAAAAGATTGCAACCAAGAAGGAATTGAAGAAGAATAAAAAAATAGAAATGGATTTCATTTGGGAAGGATTACCTAATCCAGTAAGAGAAAAGGTTGGTAAATTTTCATTAGCCAAAGAACTTTGGGAAAAGTTACATGATATATATTCTCCACCCATTGTAGATTCAATAAATACCAAAGAAGATGAAGGTATGTATCAAGAAGAAATATGTTCACCATGTCAAACAGATTCAGAAGATGAAGAGTACATAATCAACAGAGGTATGTTGTTTTGATTTAATTGCGAAAAAAGAAGACATCGTGAAATAGAATGACATGAAGGAAATGAAACAGAAAAGCTAATTGAAAAAGAAGACAATTATGAAGAATAATTGATCAGTTCTTTAGATGAACTCATAAAATAAAGAAAAGAAAACAAGTCACTCAATAAAGAATCGATGAAACAAAAGGAAAGTGCTCACATTTTTTAAGAAGCACAATAGTTCATCAAGAACTTAAGAACTCCTCTAGAAGAAGCCAGAAAGATTGAAGAAAATATTAAATATCAAAAGAAGTATTCAGAAGCCAACATAGCAACATAGAAGGAAGAAGTAGAAATGAGAGAAAATATATTGACATATCATCTTAAGGAAAAAAATAATGATCTAAGCCAGCTTGAGGTAGAGTTTGGTCAAGAAGATAAAGGACTTGAAGAATAAATAATCATATTAAAAATCCATCTTGAAGAAGCGAAAAGAATAGAAGAAGTCATGAAGTCTCAGATAATGAAGAAAGAAGAAGAGGTTGAGAAGCTTGAAGAATAAGTTGTCACATTGAAAAGTAAAATCATCAATCTCAAAAAAAAAGTTGAAGAGACAGAAACATCCACATCAATTATAGAGAATGAAGAGAAGCACTCTAGGTTGCTAGAAAAGAAGAATGAAGAAAATAGAAAGAGTTATGTAGAAGTACTCAAAGGAAGGAATCATGGTTAACCAGAATGTAAGAAAACTATTAAAGATACATCTTCAAGAAGACCACCCATGTTCAATCCACAAAGAATCTTCAATAATTATCATGATTAGTCAAGACATAAATTTAGAAGGACTACACCACAAAGAAGATCATTCACTCCCAGGTATGCAAATTTGTTTTATGGTCATTGTTCTTATTGTACTAATTTTGGACACATAGCTAGTGATTGTAGAAGCATAATCGATACTTCCATGAAAGAGAACATTGATATAAGATATAAGATATAGGAAAGTATGGAGAAGAAAACACAAAGAACGAGTGAACAAAGAATATGTCCCAAAGATCATAAGATTGGAAATAAAACGAGATGAAGAAAATTCTATAGAGAAAAAGAAAGATGTCATATACAAAAAGGTNAAGCATAATCGATACTTCCATGAAAGAGAACATTGATATAAGATATAAGATATAGGAAAGTATGGAGAAGAAAACACAAAGAACGAGTGAACAAAGAATATGTCCCAAAGATCGTAAGATTGGAAATAAAACGAGATGAAGAAAATTCTATAGAGAAAAAGAAAGATGTCATATACAAAAAGGTTTGGAAAATAACTGAAAGAAAAGAAGGATAGGTAAATAAGGAATAGGTTCAAGAGATTGTACTTTCAAGCATTGTAGTGAAATATGAATCCACAGAAAGAAAGAAAGAAGTCAGATCTTAGAGAGATGATGAGTCTACCAATGAAGATGATGATGAATACACATCAGAGAAGGAATTCTTATGAGCCATGTGTCTTACAGAGTCCCAGGTTATATGAATATTAGAAAGGGGTAGTCTATGCGATAGGTGTGACAAACCAGAGAACCATTCTTCGATTAGCTTGTAGATTTTTAGCAGACAGATCCAGAGCAGTCAGTTAGAAGAAGTACAGTTTGATAGATTAATCAACTGTAGTAGTGAATACTTCATGATAGTATAGTGGTAAATGGGTCAACATTATGGACAGTTGTGCAGTAGAGTTTTGGAAAGATATATGACAGTGGACGAGAGCATGGATTCATAGATTGGTTCAGAGAGTGGTTCAGAGACAAAGCAATATTATCAAAATGAACTATAATTACATAGGAAATGGCTCAAAAAATTCTAATGGATTCCAAATTGACAGATAATGTTTTTGGACAAATGTAGTGCATACAACAATTCACATTCAAAATAGAGTAATGCTTAGAAAAAACAATGTCAAAACTCCCTATCAGATATGGAAAGGAAGACCAAAAAATGTGAAGCACTTCAGAGTATTTGGAAGCAAATACTACATCAAAAGAGAAGATGGTAGAATGGTAAATTTTGACTCTCGTGTGGAAAAAGGAGTACTTGTTGGTTACTCAAGTACAAGGAAATCATACAAGTGTTACAATATAAGATTGAACAAACTTGTGGAAAGCATCAATGTAACAATTAATGAAATAGGTGGACGAGAATCAAAGGATGAAGAAAATGAATTAGTGGAACAAATTTACAAAGAAGAAGCAAAAGATGAAGAAGAAGTAGAAGATGAATATGAATAAGATCAAACAGAAGTAGAAGAGAAAGTTCAAGAAGTGCCTCCAAAGACACCTAGCAAAAAAGTTCAAAAGAATCATCCTTCTGATCAGATTATCGGAAACAAGGATGCATGAGTTGAGACTATAAGAAGAATCTATTCACCAGAACAAATGCACCTAACACTCTTATATATGATTGAACCAAACAGTTTTGAAGAGGCCAACAAGGATGAATTATGGAATAAGGCCATGAATGAAGAATTGGATCAAATAGAGAAGAATGACACTTGGGAATTGCTTCCAAGACCAAAGAATAAGAATGTCATTGGTACAAAGTGGGTTTTCATAAATAAGTTGAATGAATATGGACATGTTACAAGGAACAAAGATAGATTGGTATGTAAAGAAACACACAGGTTGAAGGAAACGACTTCAAAGAGACATTTTCCCCAGTTGCTAGAATGGAATCAATCCTATTTCTCTTAGCTTATGCATGCTCGAAGAATATTAAAGTGTATTAGATGGACATGAAATCATCTTTTTTGAATGGGGAACTTAAAGAAGAAGTCTACATTGAACAACCAGAAGGATTTCAGTTGTCAGAGAACGCAGATTATCTGTGTAAATTGAATAAGTCCTTGTATGATCTAAAACAAGCTCCTAGAGCATGGTACTCTAGACTGGATAAATATCTACAACATGAAGGGTTTAGAAAAGGAAGTGCAGACAACAACCTCTACATCAATGTAACACAAGATAGTATTTTATTAATTCAAGTTTATGTTGATGATATTATTTTTGGAAGTGATGATGACAAGTTAAGCTAGAAATTTGCAAAGGATATGCATAATGAATTTGAAATGTCATTACTTGGAGAAATATATTTCTTTATGGGTTTACAGATACATCAAATCAATGAAGGAATTTTTATTTCTCAAACTAAATATATGAGATAAATGCTAAAGAGGTTTGGAATGGAACATTGAAAACCAATTACCACTCCTATGCAAACCAGTTGCAAGTTGAGTAAAGATGATGATTCAAAGTCTATAGACTAGACGAAATACAGTTCAATGATTGGTATCCCACTATATATGACAACATTTAGACCAGATGTAATGCAGACAGTTGAACATGTGGCACTATTTCAAGCAGCACCAAAGGAATCACATGTATTAGCAGTGAAGAGGATTTTCATAAATCTCAAAGGAACATAAGAGTTTAGATTATGGTATCCAAAAGGAATGGATTTATCACTTATTGATAACACAGATGCAGATTGGGCAGGTTGCATTGATGATCAATGAAGCACCAGTGGAGAAACATTATACTTGGGTGAGTGTTTAGTATCTTGGCTAAGAAAGAAATAATCATTAGTATCTTTATCTACAACCAAAGAAGAGTATATTGCAGTAGCATGATCTTGTACTCAGGTTCCATGGATGAAACAAACTTTGATAGATATACAGGCTGAGTATCATGACTCGATGAGCACATTCCAATCTATTGTGATAATACAAGCACCATCAATATCTCAAAGAACTCGGTGATGCACTCCAAGACGAATCACATTCCAATTAAGTATCACCTTATATGGGAACGGGTTGCAATGAAGAACATCAAATTTGAATATGTGGGAAAAAAAGAACAAGTGGTAGACATCTTTACAAAACTGCTTCAAAAAGAAGTTGTTGAGTATCTTTGCTAAAGACTCGGAGTAATTTCTACTCCAAAATGAACGTTTTTGAATGATTATCTTATATGTCTTAGATTTACATGAGGAAGCACCATAAAGAGGAAAATTTAGGTTGGGAGATCAGTTTAGGGAAGAGTTCAGTCAGGGGGAGCATCCCCGAATGGAAATATATCTATTCCATTGATGACAAAGGGGGAGAGACTTATTAGATACAAAGGTAAATGCTTGGAGAAAGAGCATGGAGGCATCATTTCAGGGGGAGCATGAGTGATATGACTTCATTATTTCATCATAGTGTTTCCATTAATACCAAATGGGGATATTATTGATTATTTGGGTTGGTTTTCAGTGATGTCAACCCTTGAAGAAATTATGGTAGTGAATTTCGATAGCACAAAGGTTTGGGTAATGGAACCAAGTTTGTTTGATGTATAATGGTATTATTTTTAATATATTTGAAGATAATACTAATATAGATGGGCAGTACATTTCATTCCATTTCTGTTGGTATGTGGAACGCTACATAATGCCTCACGGTTAGAGAGTTATGGCCATGTGAAGTTGGAGAACCCTCATGAGTCATCTAGAAGCCCCAAAATATCAAAGTAGTCAAAATGGTTGCAAAGAAGAAATTATTTAAATAAGACCATTCTAGATGGATAGTACATGCCATGTCATTTCTGGGGGTATGTGGAACATCACATAAATCCTCACGGTTAGAGAGTTATGGCCATGTGAAGTTGGAGAACCCTCATGAGTGATCTAGAAGCCCCAAAAGGTCAAAGTAGTCAAAGTGGTTGCAAAGAAGAAATAATGTAAATAATAAAGTGGTGTGATGAGTGTACTATAATTCAAATTGGATACAAAATATATTATTTAAATAATAAAGTTAATTTATAAATTACTAAGTGGACAAGTGGTTAGAAGTGGGTTAGCCCTAGAATAAGGAAATTGGTTTAAGATGGTTAGATGGTAACCCCTTGAGGAAGCTACATAAAAGTATAAATAAGAGGCAAGGGTCTCTCATTTTAATTACACTTGAGCATATTGAATATCTATAACCGACTGAGGTTACCAAAGGATATATAAGGTGAATTTCAGAGGGAAGGTGAAGTAAAGAAGTTCGAAATTCAAGGGAGGATAAATTCTTTTGATGATGCTTTCTAAGGTATGTTATTTACAAGTCATCTCACCATTTTCACAATAATTGTTTTTGTACAATGATTAAGGCCAATTAATATGGAGTCCATTGAGGAAGCATATCTAAGTAGTTGTGATGAAAAATTCATCTTGTGGATCGTTGTATTTTTGGATTTACACTCCGTGGAAAATAGGGTTTGTGGCTAGTCCTAAAACTAGTCTAAAATAGGTGTTTCAGGTAAACAATTCATAACTTATTCATGACAGATACAAATTTAGTAAGACCAAATGTATTGGTTAGAGTAAAGCCTCTAGTATTCTTTGTACTATTTTTATATCCATACAACAAATATTTCATGCGGGGCACACTCTATAAGATCTCTCGCTTGAATAAGTCAGAATTCAACAAGGTATGCCATTTTTTCTAGAAAGCCTTTTTTGAGAGGTTCCAAGAAGTGAAACCTGGAGGAATTGCATAAAAGACACTGAAATTTTTTTTGTACTATTTTCATATCTTTATTCATTACAGGTACATAGTTATGATTATTTCAAGTTAGGGTTGTTGACTACTCCAAAATTAGTCATGTGAGACTAAAGTAAAGTTTGATGAAAATGCTAGTCTCTTGTTGTTAAAGTTAAGGAAGGTTTGTAGGTATGTTATCATATACACTAAGTATATTATAGAGTTACAAATCAGATTTGGATGATGAAATTGATGAGGGATTTTGGTTGAGGTACATGTTGGGTACATGGTTGAGACAAGTAGTTGATGAGTTGGCACATACATGAGGTGTATAGTTGATGATGTTGGTAGATATTGATGAGTCATAGTTTATGTTTATTTGATGCACAATTGGTACTTATTTGGTGCATGGTTGATGCACTCATTGATGGTACAGGTTAGTGCATGGTTGATGCACTTATTTATGGTATAGGTTGATTACAAGTTATTTATGGTGCAAGTTTTTACAGTTTGTTTGGTGCAGGTCGATTGGTACATGTTTACAGCAATATATCTCACAGTGATAGTGTGATAGTGGTTATATCAATCTACTTTTATTTTAGGGCGGTTGGATGGGGAAAGGACAGCTGGATGTAGCCACCTTCTGGTTGTATCTGAAGAACATAAGGGGTTGTAGCCTCCTTCTGGTTGTAGCCAGAGAATTGGGGAGTTGGAGCTTCCCTTAGGTTGTAGCCTGTGAAACTAGGGGGTTGGAGCCTTTTTCTAGTTGTAGTTGGAAAACAAAGGAATTTGGTGCTTCCAATGAGTGTAATTCTTAAAGACATATAAGAAAAATCATTTCATGGTTTTCTCCTGCTTTGGGTTTCCACATAAAAACATTGGTGTACTATGTATGTGTATGATTGCTCATTTGTTCATTGTTTATTTACCCTGCAACTATTCAATGATAACGATACATTGATATAACAATTTCGTGGTTAAAAATGAATAAATTGTTATATTACCAGCTCACCCCCCCCTCAGTAATCCAACAACAACTACTTTTTTCCTTAGTTTTATGCTAAATAACGAACTTTCCAGATCTATGAAGTCAATTTAAGGTTGGTGTAGTGTATCCTCAATATATTCATTTTTGTTACATAACTAACTAACCAACTTTTCACTTCTAATTATAAATACTCGATTATGCTATTAAATCTCTTAGATGTTGTAGTGTTTAACAATTACAACTTTTCATCAAATTTCTCTTTTGACATAAGTATTGAATATAATATTAAATGTGGTTCCTACACATCTCATGTTGTTTTATCTAAATCCAATTCAATCAATTTTAAATATAAGTCCCCTTTTTTAATACTTATGGCATCACAATCGAGTAGCATTTCTTTGAGACTCTTTATTATTTTAATCCAACATGCTTTGAGTTGCTTTATTTGAATCTAGGAAGGAAATTCCTCCTCTTTTCTCCTTAGTTCACTAACACTTGAGACTTTAGAAACAAAGGTAGAAACGACCCATTTATAAAATTTCTCGTCATTCTCTAGATCAGCCTGAAGGTATTGTATAAAATTTGTCATTCTTCATCCTCCAGAAACAAAATTATTTTCCAATTCCCATGCCTCAAGAATAAGAGCCATTCTTTTCTTGATGTTTTCTCCAACATATCTTGTAACAGTAGTGACTAGACTCGATGTTCCTCTTACTGTGGAGTTGGATTCTAGTGTTCCATCAATACTCTTCCAAGGCTACATTGTAGCAATTGGGATGGAAAATATAGGTGGGGGCATTAGAATTCTCTCTAATTCTTTGATTATATGGGTGAAAATTTTATTTTCCATTTCTCCAAATGAAATTTTTAAGGCTTCACTCGTATCTTCATGAATATGTATAATTTTCAACAGGGGAACTCCATTAAGGTCGAGCTTTGAGCTCAATTTTCCTTGAATTTTTTTTATTTTGCACATCAATTTTTTTAATGACCAACTTCTTTGAACTTTTCTCAAACAGGGCATTATGTAGAGTTAAGGATTCTTCTTCAAATATAATTGGCTCTTGGGTGACAAATTATGTTGCAATTTATCTACTCTTCTAAATCCTTTGATATTCATCAACAAATTCAATGTCTTCGATATTCACAGGAGGGTCCATATCCTCAAGAAAAAAATATTTTTTGGGTATGCCCTCACTTCCCCCTTCCTTATTTGTTTTTATTTTCCTTTTGTTGATCACTAGGATCTTTTGGGGTCTTTCCAAACCTCCCTTGTGAAGGTTCTGATCACCTTCATTGTCATAATTGTCTATTGAATATTTCATGTGTTCCTGATCTACAGACTGATAGTTTTGTTTTGGTAGGAATATTTTCAAGAAGTGTTGGGAGACCATGTATTAACAATTATTTTTGTCTTAGGCACAAAATCACCTAGGTCTGCAAGTTTCTCAGGAAATTCTCAAGTGCAGCACGAAAGATTCCTTGTTTTTCCGGTAGCAAGGCAAGCGAGCAGGCAAAATAGCGTTGGCAGCATCCAAGATCTATTTACAAGAAGATCGAAGGTCATCTGGTTTGCAGAGCTATCGATTTGACCGAGGTTTAGCACAAGAGATAGCTCCAATAATCCGCAACAAGCCTACATCGTGTGATCCAATTGGGACAGGTGGCTTCCAGTCGGCATATCGGAGATCGGAGTTTCAGGAAACAAGGAGCCCCCCATTCGTTGCAGATGAAATCATCGATCGGTGAAATGTTGAAAGCGCCTTTGGAGTCGAGCCCGTTGTCCTAGCACTAAGTCACTTGGAGCGAGTCTGTAAACAAGAGCAGCTCTCTTCCAAATATCGAATGCCCCCTCGTCCATTCATCCTAAGGAAGTGTGGTGCAAGATCCAGCCACATCGGTGTTTCAGCATTCGGGAGTTCGTATGGTGAATATTTTATGTCTTCGAACATCGTGAAACCGCGAACCCCGACAGCGCCGAATCAACGAAGCTGGGGCCTATGACATCACGAAGCATTTTCAGTTGTTCATCTAAAGAGAACACCTGGCAGCAAATTGCACCATCTCGGCGTTTCACCCATTGCGACTCCAATGTGAGAAAAGCAGCTCCGTCATGTTCTGATGCACGAGATGCCGGGAGAGTCCTGGACCCAGGCCCACAGCAGTGTCGGGTGAGTTCAAGACCATCAAATCTCAGAGGAACGCGTGGCACTAGATTGAGACATTTCGGCGTTTCACTCATCACGATTTCAAGTTGCAGGAATAGCTCCTTCAGATTCACGAACGCCGAAAGCGCATTGGAAATAAGCACATGATCACAGCCCATGGTCACTTGGGGAGAGGACGGAGCTGCGTAAAGAAGGCCAAAGGCACCGAGTTCAGTTACAGAGGGGATCATCGCGATCTCCAGGCGCCATCGGATCTGATCCTAGTACTGTCTCTCGCTTGAGTAAATGAAGGCAGGAACGGGTGGTTGGAGCCTCTTTTCATTCATTAAGTGTGAGGATGGAAGGTCTGGCGAGCAGTCTGCTCAAGGAGGTCCTGCATACCGATTGTTCCAAAGAAACCATGCTGAAGTCCTTGACTAGACAAAGAAGCTTGCACACACTAGCTCAGCGCTTAATGGCTCAGCTACCCTCCTTTCTAGAGCCATGCACATTTAAGATGGCACCTGAAGAAAGGTATCAGTATGAGTTTGACTGAAGTGACACAAAGCCTTGGGTGACTCGACACGCCTCTGTGAGGTGAATTTTCCTGAGTATATAGACTCAGTCCTTGTATTTTGTAAGGTATCGATGGTAGAGAAGAGCTCCCTATTGTAAAGTTTTAACATATATTCTAGTTTGTTGGTTATGCATCTGTATATGAGATATCTTGTTTTATGATAGACAATTTTTCTTACTCCATCTAATTTTCATCTCATGCTAAGAGAATTCGTGATTGATTGATTCGCGCGAACTATGGCAGTTATGTTATGATAAAATATTTATTGTTTCATTATTGCATTCTCTGGCTTTTGCGTTTGAATGTAAGATGATATTGTGTTTGGACATCTTCTTCCACAGCCTGTTAGAAACCCAATGTTAATAACAGAACTCAGTTTTCCTTTTATATAAGTCTTTCGCCTGTTCACCCTTTATTACAGCTCACTGTCTGAAGTTTATATTAGACCTCACTCACCTATGCATGCCTGGCCTAGTTTTGGAGTTCAAATGATATTGTTTTGAGTTGGATTCCATTCGGTCATCCCATCTATAAACCATCGTGACTTAAAACTGATGGGCGTCGGGCTCTGCTCCTGCTAGCAATCTAGGAGTGACTTCCGTCGCCAACATTTCTAGCACCGTTGCCGGGGAAAAAATTGAAGATATTCCCTGGTTGGAATGACATTGAGCCTCTGAATCCAAAGGTGCATTAGACTATCAGAGCCTTTCAATATTTCTAATATGCTCCTGGTGACTCCATTGTGATAACTCCACTGTGGCAGACCTCCCTTGTTAATTGTGGCTTTCAGAGGTAGGCATACATGGTCTCATCCACAACTGCCTCTAGAAATTCCTGAAGCAGATCTAGAGGCGGTGCTCGGAAAGGGAAAGGCCTCTGAAGAAGAAGCATCTATCACCGAACTAGGTAATCCACCATACCCTTCTGTGGGAGCTCCTTTTTCTCCTCCTCAGTTTCCCAACAGGCCTGTTTCTGCAGTTTCTCATTTCCTAAATTTTGGGAGTGTTCCTGTCGAGTTTTCCTCTCCTAGTATGGGATAGGAGGGACAAGACCTTGTCACTCCCCTCTCCCCTGAAGTTGTAACCTGGCGTAGACCCAAGACCATAGAAGATTTCCCTACGCCTAGTTTAACCACTCCTCTGCAAAGAGGAGCACCCGCTGACCTGAGCTCGATAGCCTTCTCTTTAAATCCCCTCTTGTTTCCCACTCCACATCAAGACTCATTCTCAGTAACCCCTTTGCGAACTCCTTCTCCTCCAAATTCTCCTCCACCTAATATTCCTATGGCTGGTGCTAATCCCCCTCTGAGTAGAATGGATGCCATAGTTGTTGCTATCTTACCTCATCCCATGAATCCTTTCCCTGTTGGAGATTACTTGAAATATATGCCCAAGTTCACTGGGGAAGGGAACATAACTATGAAAGAACACCTGGCTACTTTCTACAGTTATGCAGACAACCTGAACATTGGATATGAAGATGTCTAGATGAGGGTTTTTCTCCAAAGCCTAGATGGTGAGGTANCTTTCCCTGTTGGAGATTACTTGAAATATATGCCCAAGTTCACCGGGGAAGGGGACATAACTATGAAAGAACACCTGGCTACTTTCTACAGTTATGCAGACAACCTGAACATTGGATATGAAGATGTCTAGATGAGGGTTTTTCTCCAAAGCCTAGATGGTGAGGTAAGGAAATGGTTTAGAGGATTAGATCTCAGATCTATTGCTGGAATTGAATCCCTGGATAATGCTTTCCTGAGGCAGTGGGGAGATAAGAAGGATTTCATGTATTATATGACTGAGTTCGGGCCTTTGAAGAAGAAGGTAGGAGAGTCTGTCTCTGACTTCTCCAAAAGATTCAATAAAATGTACCACAAAATCCCCGCAGAGATTAAACCCTCAGAAGCCTCGGCTAAGATCACTTACTCCAACGCTTTTGATCTCGATTTCTGCCTACTGCTAAGAGAGAGAAGAGCTACCACGTTGGCCCACATGCAGGATGCAGCCGTGGAGATAGAATCTAACGTATTGGCGGTGAATCGACTCAGGAGCGCCAATGATAGAAATATGTCCAAGAACAGGCCTGATGCTTCCTCATCCAGTCCCTCTCCCCTACCCCATCAGACAGATGAGACAGCTAGAGCATTAAAATTTCTTTCTGCCAGAATGGAAAGGTGGGAATTAGAAGGTAAGCCCATTTACAGAAATCCCCAAAATGCAGATACTAGGGGTTTCAGGAAGCCTAATAGCAATGTACCATAGGCTTTTCCTAGAGAAAAAAGAAGCAGGGAAGGGATGATCAGAGGATCTGGACCCCTCTCTAGAACAACCTATATTATGATGAGGAAAGAGAGGAGATAGACAAGCTTGGCCCTGAAATTCATTGTATTGAAGAAGCTCCTCCTTTTCCCCATTTGACACAGTCTGCATATGAAGAATACCTGCTGAGCTTTCAAATCCATGAGTTGGGAAAAGGAGAAAGGGTCGGTCATACCCCTAACAGATACAATCTCAGGTCAAGAAGGAAAGAAGGAGACTTTGACAGCCAATACCAACCCCTCATAGTAGATAGGCCTACTAAGTCTGCGACAGACACTACTAAAGAAAAGAAAACTCAGAGTGCTTCACCAGCAACCAAGGAGCCTGTCACTGAGGTAAGGGAAGCTCCTAAGACGATTTCCTCCTTTAATTTTGAGCATGAAATTCAAAAGATCGGAATTCTCGTTCCCCTCTCAGAGCTAGTTAAAAATGAGGACTTCAAAAGGTCCCTTTCCAAGCTGCTACAATCCGAGTCCCCCCAACCTCCCTATGACTCAGTGAACCTTCAAGATGAGAAACCAACTGTCATCCTAGGTCCCATGGTAGAAGACAGAGATGATTCATCCCCTCCCTTCTACACCTCTCTGAACATACATGATAAGGTGCTACATAACTGCCTCATGGACTCAGGAGCTTCCCATAACCTTATGCCCAAAATAGTAATGGAAGAGTTGGGACTGGAAGTGACAAAATCTTACCATGATTTCTATTCTTTCAATTCAAGGAGAGTGTAGTGTCTAGGAGTCATCAAAGACCTGTTGGTTTCATTGTTTCAGCTACCCATGAAAAGTGTGGTCATGGATATTTTGGTAGCTGATGTTCCACCCAAATTTGGTATGTTGTTGTCCAGGTCTTGGATTAAAAGACTGGGAGGAATGTTACAGATGGATCTCACATATGCCACTATTCCAGTCTTTGGGGGGGAACACAAGAGGTTGTACAGAAAATCCCAGCTGGCCTATATTATCAGTGATGAAGCAGACCCCACTAACCACCCCATCTTTGCACTTGACACTAATCTAGAGTCTGGTTTGTTGTAGATCACTGAGACTCTTGAGGTCCCTTTACAGATCAGAAAAATGCCCATTCTTAATCAGGAGATGCCCCCTCTAACCGCCTCTGTTTGGAAAATGTTCTTCGACGGAGCTTCCTCTGAAATGGGCGCAGGGGCTGGAGTGATTTTCATATCACCCTATTAGGATACTATATCTCTGTCATACAAGTTGGAATTTGAAACCACCAATAATGTGGCAGAGTATGAAGCTCTTGTTCTGGGTATGAGAGCTGCAAAGGAAATGAGAATAAAGGAGATGGTTGTGTTCGGAGACACGGAATTGATTATCCAACAGGTCAGAAATGTTTATCGGGCCAAGCATCCTCAGCTCAGGAGTTACAGAAATGAGGTATGGGACCTGATTGATAATTTTTTCTCAGCTTTCAATATTACTTTTGTCCCGAGGGAAGACAATGCCTCGACCGACTCCTTAGCGGTCTCGGCTAGTCTGTTTAGGGTCCCTCTGCCACCGAAGATCCATGGTGAGGTCGAAGTAAGATACAGGCCCTCTGTACCGGACAATGTCAAACACTGGAAGGTGTTTGAAGATGATCCGAAAATTGAAAGGTTTCTACAATCTGTGGACGAATTTTCCGCGTTTCACATTGACCAGGATCCCGACCTAGAAGGTGACCCTCATCTTGAGGAGTTTTTAAATAAAATCGCTAATCATCATATCATTCAGTTGCCCAACAATCACATTCTGAGAGGACTTGTCCCTTTAGAAATATTGTTCGATGGGAATGATGTGCCAGTAAAGGGCAAGGTCTCAAATGAAGATGCCGATACAACCAAATGCAACATTGGCTCACAGGAGGAGCCTAGGTTTGTCAAATTGTCAAGCACTTTGACCAGAGAACAGAGGGTCGAATATATGCAGTTGCTGCAAGATTTCGTTGATGTATTTGCATGGACATACAAAGACCTCAAGATGTATGACACATCTGTCATTGAGCACAAGATCCCGTTGAAGGAAGAGGCTAGGCCATTCAGGCAGAAGCTAAGACACATAAATCCCATGTTGCTTCCCGTCATGGAGAAGGAAGTAAAAAAGTTGTTGGATGCACAAATCATTGTCCCCTTGAGATATTCCAAGTGGGTGGCCAATTTGGTCCCAGTAAGGAAGAAAAGTGGAGAAATCAAGCTTTGTGTCGATTTCAGGAACCTAAACAGAAGCTCAAAGAAAGACAATTACCCCCTACCTAAGATGGAACATATATTGCAGAGGGTAACTGGTGCATCCAGGATATCCATGATCGATGGGTTTTCCGGCTATAATCAGATATCGGTCATGCCCGAGGACAGGGAGAAGACAACCTTCACCACTCCTTGGGGCACATTCATGTATGCCAAGATGCCATTTGGACTTATGAATGCAGGAGCAACATTTCAGCGAGCCATGGATATAGCCTTCATCGGGGAGAAGGACCAGTTTGTAGTGATCTATCTTGATGACATCACAGTCTTCTCCAGCTCAGACAAGGAACATCGCCGCCACTTGAGGAAATTTTTCACGAAATGTCGGAGGTTCGGCCTGTCCCTAAACCCCAAGAAATCTTTGTTCACTATGCAGGAAGGGTAGTTATTGGGACATATAGTATCAGCAGAGGGAGTGAGAATTGATCCCAGTAGGGTGGAGGTAATTCAAGCCTTGTCACTTCCCAGGTCTAAAAAAGAGGTTCAGGCCTTTTTGGGGAAAATTAATTTTCTAAGGAGGTTTGTCTCAAATTTTTCCGAGCTAGTGAAACACATCAAAGCCATGCTCAGGAAGGGAAACGAATTGAAATGGACCGTTGAGCCTAGGGCATCCTTTGACCAAATAAAAAGGGCACTAGTCGAGGCACCTGTGTTGATTGGTCCAGATTATTCCAAGTCGTTCCTAGTTTTTTATTTTGGCTATTTCGATACGGTAGTAGCGGTGTTATTGCGGAAAAATGAGGAGGGGCGAGAGAAGCCCATTGCCTTCTTCAGTAAGGCGTTAAGAGACACAGAGATCAAGTATGAAATCATGGAAAAATAGACCTATTCCTTAGTGAAAGCTCTCAAAGCTTTCAGAGTTTATGTCTTGCATTCAAAGGTAATTTCATACGTTCTTTCAGCTTCTGTGAAGGACATCCTTGTATAGCCCAACGTGGATGGGAGAAGAGGCAGATGGATCGCTAAAATCCTAGAATTATTCTTAGAGATAAAACCCACCAAGTTGGTCAAGGGGCAAGGTTTAGCCAAGCTACTAGCTAAATCTAATTGTGAAGCCTTGGGAGTTAGTTTCATCAACACTCTCTCGAGAACTCAGCAAGATGAGTTGCCCAGCCAACGCTCTCAAGATGGCTTATCACTGGCAGATTGTGGCTGGTATCATGACATTCTGTACTTTCTGCAAGAATTGAAGCCTCCAGATGGAATGGGTAAAACCAGGGCAAGAGCTTTAAAGCTCAAGGCGGTTAGGTATTGTCTCATCGAGCAAGTCTTGTACTGGAGAGATCCTTTAGGGATGTTGCTGAGATGTTTGAACCCACTAGAAGCCCATAAAGTTATGTTTGATTTCCATGAAGGCCTTTGTGGGGGGAATCATTTCTAGAAGACCACAACTCATAAGATCCTCAGGGATGGATATTACTGGCCTACTTTATTCACTGATGTCTATAGAGGAATCATAGCTTGCATCAAATGTCAAAAGTTATCAGGAAAGCAACAGCTCAAATCGCTGCCATTGAAGCCTATAGTATCTCCAACACCTTTTCAGTAGTGGGGGCTGGACTTCATTGGAGAAATTCATCCTCCCTCAAGTGGTCAACACAGATGGATTCTGACAGCAACAGATTATTTCACCAAGTGGATAGAAGTTGTCCCCACCAGAAGCGCATCACACAAAGTAATTACCAGCTTCCTGGAGGATATCATAGCCAAGTTTGGCTGTCCCAGCAGGATCATCACCAATAACACTGCTTCTTTCAGGTCTGAGCCTCTAATTAAGTTCTGCGAACAGTTCCAGATCTCACTAATTCACTCCACCCGCTACTATCCCCAAGGCAACGGTTTAGCAGAGTCCTCCAACAAAAGATTGATAAGGATCATTAAAAGACTATTGGAGGACAAAAAAAGGGCCTGGGATTCGAAGTTGAAATTTTCCTTGTGGGCTGATCGAGTGACAACAAAGAAATCTCTGGGCACCTCACCTTTTCAGCTGGTCTACAGAAAAGAGGTGGTTTTTCCTACTCAGCTCACCTTACATGTGGCAAAATTCTTTCAAGACTTTGAGGGAGAACTAGATCATATGATTAGAAGGATTCATCAGATAGTGGAAGTACAATAGATAAGAGAACAGGTGAGGACCATAGCTCATAGACATCAGAAAAAGGTCAAATAGGCCTTTGACAGGAGGGTCACGAAGAAATAATTTAAGCTCGGGGATTTGGTATTTAAGTGGGACGCCCCTAGGCAGGACAAAGGCAAACACAGCAAGTTTGACGCCCTCTAGATTGGCCCCTTCAAAATCTTTGAGGTTTTCTCAAACAACACGTACGGGTTGTGAGATCTAGAGGGTGAATAGGTTTTCAACAGCCCAGTGAATGGGCATTTTCTGAAGAAATTCTTTATTTCAGCCTCAGACGGCTCCCTTGTTTGTAAATATTATCCTTTAGTTCTTGGTTTATTTTCTTTTCGCATGTTTTCCAACTTAATAACTGACTCTATAGCCCAACAGCAAGGCACTGAAGCTGCAGAATCAGTTCTTAGAGCATCATAGGGACGACTCTATCCCCCATGGAGCCTAATGTTAGCGATTATTTTTGTCTTAGGTGCAAAAGCACCCAGGTCTGCAGGTTGCTCAGGAAATGCCCAAGTGCAACACAGGAGATTCCTTGTTTTTTCGGTAGCAAGGAAAGCAATGCGGAAAAATAGCGTTGGCAGCATCCAAGATCTATTTACAAGCATATCGATGGTCATCTGGTTTTTGGAGCGATCGAGTTTCCTGAGGTTTAGCGCAAGAGATAAATCCAATAATCCGCAACAATCCTAGGTCGTCCAATCCAATTGGGACAGGTGGCTTCCAGTCGGCGTATCGGAGATTGGAGTTTCAGGAAACAAGGAGCCCCCCATTTGTTGCAGTTGAAATCATCGATCGGTGAAATGCCAAAAGCGCCTTTGGAGCCAAGCCCGTGGTCCTAGCACTAAGTCACTTGGAGCGAGCCTGTAAACGAGAGCGGCTCCCTTCCAAATATCGAATGCCCCCTCGTCCATTCATCCTAAGGACGTGTGGTGCAAGATCTAGTCGCATCGGCGTTTCGACATTTGGGAGTTAGTATGGTGAAGATTTTATGTCTTCGAACATCGCGAAATCCCAAACCCCGATAGCACCGAAATTGCCAAAGCTGGGGCCCGCGACATCACGAAGCATTTTCATCCATTCATCTAAATAGAACACCTGGCAGCAAATTGTGCCATCTCGGTGTTTCGCCCATCGCGACTCCAAAGCAATAAAAGCAACTCCGCCATGTTCTGATGCATGAGATGCCAGGAGAGTCCTAGACCTGGTCCCATAGCAGTGTCAGGTGAGTTCAAGACCTTCAGATATCAGAGGGATGTGTGGCACCAGATTGAGCTGTCTCGGTGTTTCTCTCATCGCGATTTCAAGTTGCAAGAATAGCTCCTTCCCATTCACGAATGCCGAAAGCACATTGGAAATAAGCACATGATCACAACCCATGGTCACTTGGGGAGAGGAAGGAGCTGTGTAAAGAAGGCCAAAAGTGTCGAGTTCAGTTACAGAGGGGATCATCGCGATCTCCAGGCGCCATCGGATTTGATCCCAGTACTGTCTCTCGCTTGAGTAAATGAAGGTAGGAACAGGTGGTTGGAGCCTCCTTTCATTCATTAAGTGTGAGGATGGAAGGTCTAGCGAGCGGTCTTCTCAAGGAGGTCCTGCATACCGATTGTTCCAAAGAAACTATGCTGAAGTCCTCGACTAGACAGAGAATCCTGCACACGCCAACTCAACGCTTAATGGCTCAGCTACCCTCCTTTCCAAAGCCATGCGCATTTAATATGGCCCCTGAAGAAAGGTATCAGTACAAGTTTGACTAAAGTGACACGAAGCCTTGGGTGACTGGGCACACCTCTGTGAGGTGAATTTTCCTGAGTATATAGACTCAATCCTTTTATTTTGTAAGGTATCGATGGTAGAGAAAAGCTCCCTACTATAAAGTTTTAACAGATATTCTAGTTTGTTGGTTATGAATTTGTATATGAGATATCTTGTTTTAAGACAGACAGTTTTTATTACTCCATCTAATTTTCGTCTCATGCTAAGAGAATTTGTGATTGACTGATTCGCGTGAACTATTGCAGTTATGTTATGATAAAAGATTTATTGTTGGATTATTGCATTCTCTAGCTTTTACGTTTGAATGTAAGATGATATTGCGTTTGGACGTCTTCTTCCACATCCTGTTAGAAACCTGATGTTAATAACAGACCTCTGCTTTCCTCTTATATAAGTCTTCCTCCTATTCACCCTTTACTACAGCTCACTGTCTGAAGTTTATATAAGACCTCACTCACCTATGCATGCCTGGCCTAGTTTTGGAGTTGAAATGATATTTTTTTGAGTTGTCTTCCATTCGGTCATCCCATCTATAAACCATCGTGACATAAAACTGATGGGCGTCGGGCTCTGCTCCTGCTAGCAATCCAGGAGTGACTTCCGTCGCCAACACCATGTACTCCTTTCATTCACAAATTTTCCCTGCTATCTATAATGATCAGTGGTGCTAATAACAATTTCAATATAATCTTGTTGTTTCTCAATAGAAAATTCCCAAGGGTTCTGACTATTGCCATCTTCATCACCGAATAAGAATGTACTAGAAAATAAGACATTTTACCCTAGAAATGTGATGTGTTTCATAAACAACGTGTTAGTGTCAAACCCTTTGATTTCATCTACTATATTAAAATTAAATTGATCAAATTGAACTTAAAATTCATTGATATTTGAAGTTTTTTTCAATATTATCTCTCCATTTTTCCATGGAGAAGGAATACATTTATTTTTCCTCTTTTCATGAAATAAATGGAACCAAAATCTATATTTCTTACACACTTCCAAAACAAACATCTTATTTGAAACACAATATGGTAGATACAAGGGTTTTTCATGGGAACAATAAATCTTGATGATACTGAAATGCTTGATTTCTTCAAAGATTACTCTCTTGTCCAAGCATGTTGTTTCTTCTATACGCAATCTTGATGGTTTTGGTCCATAAATAAGTTTTTTGAAATATGAAACGAATGAATTGTCTACTTCATAAAAATTATACATAGTCTTTTGCTTATATAATGTAGTATACCACATCTGAACAAGGTCAATTTTACAATTGAATTGTTTGGATAAATGTAGTCCTTTGAAAACATGATAGTATTTTATGGAAAAAATCAAGTTCGGGGACATGTAGAATCTCTTATTCTTTTCTAAATTTTCTAATTGAAAATATAATTCACTAGAGATTATCTTCACCCAATAAAATATTTATTTTTCATGGATATAAAAATACAAGACATATAGGGCCATTTGGGGAATAGTAGTTGTTGATTCTTATCGAGATACTCTGGTGAATATCCATACATTTCTCGATAAGGATTTTTCAACAAACTAACCTTGATGCTTGATATGTATTTTGGAATCATTGTTGGGTATTCAAAATATTCTCATATGAGCTCCAGTCCATCATTTCTTTCCTTCGTAAAATCTTTAGCTTCATCCCCTTTGAAAGTAACTGTCAACTCTAGGAGTTGAGCATTCTCTTGAAGCCCAAAGGTTCTAAAGAAATAATGGAATATCCTTGCAGCTAAATTATTCTCTCATTAGTATCAAAATTGTTGATGCATCATGAAGCTAATTATTTGAAACCGCATACCTCTGGAACACAACCTGCTATAGAAATTCCTGGCATCCAAATCTAATTTGAACTCCTCTCTGGAGGCAACAATGAGAATTAATACTTGTATGCTCTCGACCAATTAAACCTTTGATATTCTCATCCAAATGAGTTTATGGTATCTCTATAGAACTGTTCCTTTCTCCTGGATGTCATGCTTAATCAAGTTGAAATATTAATGAACAACTATTTTCAAAGTGTTATTACTAAAGTAAACCTTTTTATCATAATATGATTCATAGATTTTGATTCAAAAAATCATTTATAAAAAATAGATTTATAATTAATGAAGGATTGTGTCAAGAAGTTTTCCATTAATTATTGCCTTTTAATACTTAAACATTTTTTATCTCCCATTACATTTGCATTAAATGTACTTTAGGGAGAGTGACAAGATAAGACATGGAATACCGCGAGGCAACATAGAATCAAAAGCATGTGGAGAAAGAAGAAAATCAATGGGAACTCACAGACCATTGATGAGATTTAAAGAATTTGACTAAGTATAAGAATAGATCAGTTGGATAGATCAAGGATATGTGTAGAAGAATCATGAAATTACTGGGACTTGCGGTAAAACTTAAAAATATGACTAAGTGTTGAGATTTCATGGAGCTACTAAAGTATGGTGGGTCGATGGGTATGGTGGAGAAGAATAATAATGTCTCGTGGAGCACATTGGTTTATGAGAAATTGATGAAGTATGAGGAATCAGTTGGATGTAGGGTTCACGGTCATATACAAGTGAATCGGGAAAATGCCTTAGACCCATAGTGGAGTGTTTGGAAAAGTTTCTAAGAATGGGTGCAAAATGAAGATGGTGGAACACGATGGTTTATTTTGGATATGTAGAAGTTTGAGAAAGGGTGAAAATACCTCATGAACCCATGGAAAAACGTGGAAAAATTCTAAGTATGGGAAAGGAATTTACAAGAGAGTTCATGAAAGACTTAGCATATTTGAGGATCAAGAGGCATGTGTTGAATTAATGTAAAATGTCATCTATATGGAATCAAGATTACTAGGTAGTTGGTATTTATTAATGTTGGGATTAGTGGTTAGGATTTAAGCAATGGAAAACTATTTATAGAGGTAGGAATCTATGTAATGTTTTGTCAAGGATTATCATTATATTGGAGAGATACACATTTGGAGATTTCACCATAGTAGAGGTCAGTGAAAATTTCTCTCTTTTTGGAATATCAATAAAGGATCATATTTATTCAATTTTTATATCCTAGTTATACATACATACATACATATACATATGTGTGTGTGTGTGTGTGTATAACTAGGATGTAACACTTGAATGGAATAATCAACAACTAGTCAAGCTCATGCTCATGTGACACGGGGTCGAGTTATATGAATTCTATGTCACTATAAGCTATAGGTGTTCCCACTATACCCCATACATGACACAAAAGGTAAGTCAGGGTTTGGAACCAGTGACTTGATATAAAGGAGTGCCTTAACAGTACACTCATGTGCGTATGTGTGTGTGTGTGGCGGAATTGAGAACTAGTCGGGATTGCACTTGCATGATGTATGGTCGAGTTATCCAATTGATACCACTATAACCTCTAGGTGTGCCCACAATACCCCATACGTGGCACAAAAGGAAAGTCAGGATTTCAAACCAATGAATTCACATAACGGAGTTCCTTAACACTACACTCCATCATTGAATACCCTATACCTAGGGGGCTCTAGTTATGTGTGTGTGTGTGTAAACAAGATATCATTCCTTATATTTAGGCACCTCCATATACTTGTGCGATTCTATAACATAGTCTAAGATGAAAAAATTATTTGGAGATTATTATAAATCTTGGTTAATAGATCATAATGCATAATACTATCTAAGGTTTTGAAAATGGGGTAGCAAGATAAGTGGGATTGATTGTGGGGAAATATCCATAGTTAAGTTCACTTGATCTTCAGGATTATTGGCATGGGTGACCATGTAGGAATTCTTTGTTGATTAAGGTCAGTTTTCATTGTTGTCAACCCTTGAATGATGTTGGAGAGCCCAGGTTTGGGTGATGGACCCAAGTTTGTTTGATGGATAACGGTATGAGTTTTGATATATTTGTTGGTAATACTATTCTATATGGATAGTACATATCATTCCATTTCCAGTGGTATGCGGAACATCACATAACTCCTCATTGTTAGAGAGTTATGGCTATGTGAAGTTGGAGAACCCTAATGAGTAATCTAGAAGCCCCAAAAGGTCAAAGTAGTCAAAGTGGTTTAAGAGATTTTTAGAAGGAAAATAATAAAGTGAAGTGATGAGTGTAATATAATTCAAAGTGAATACAAAATAAATTATTTAAGTAATAAATTTAATGGAGAAATTACTAAGTTGAGAAGTCGTTAGAAGTGGGTTAGCCCTAAAATAAGGAAAGTGGTTTAAGATGGTTAGAAGGTAATCCCTTGAAATAAAGTGAAGCGACAAAGTCAAAGAGGATCATGTAAATAATAAAGTGAAGTGAGAAAGTCAAAGATGATTAATCAAATAATAAAGTGAAGTGACAAAGTCAAAGAGGATTATTTAAATAATAAAGTGAAGTGACAAAGTCAAAGAGGATTATTTAAATAATAACATGAAGTGACAAAGTCAAGGAGGATTATTTAAATAATAAAGTAAATGGAGAACTTTCTAATTATGGAAAGTGGTTATAAGAAGGTTAACCCTAAAATGATGAAAATGGGTTAAGTGTTCAAGTGGCTATTGGAAACATGGAAAAGTGGAAAATTGGGCAAAGTTGGACATATGTGACTATGTGGACAAAGTGGCTATGTGGGCAAAGTGACCTAGAAGATGCTTCTAAGGAAGCTACTTGGAGAGTATAAATAAGAGACAAGGCTCTATCATTTTAATCACACTTGAGAATATTGGATATCTACATGTTACTGAGGTAACCAAAGGATATCTAAGCCGAATTTCAGAAGGAAAGTGAAGTAAAGAAGGCCGAAGTTCAAGGGAGGATAAATTCTTTTGATGGTGTTTTCTAAGGTATGTCATTTACAGGTCATCTAACCATTTTCACAATAATTTTTTCTATAGAATGATTCAGAACGTGAAATTGATAGGCCATTGAGAAAACATATCCAAGTAGTTGTGGTACCAATTTCATCTTGTGGGTCGTTGTAGTTTTGGAGTTACACTTTGTGGAAAATAGGGTTTGTGGCTAGTCCTGAAACTAGTCTAAATCAAGTGTTTCGGTTAAAAATGTCATAACTTCCTCATAAAAGATCCAAATTAAGTAATAAAAAATGTGTTGGTTATATTAAATTCTTTAGTATTTTGTGTAAAAGTTTCATATCCATACAACAAAAATCCCATGCAGGGCATTCTCTACAAGTTCGCTCTCTAAAATAAGCCATAATTCAACAAGGTATGCCATTTTTGCTATAAATCCTTTCTGAGAGGTTTTCAGTAATGACACCTGGAGGAATTGTATAAAACAAACTGGAGAACACTGTGTACTATTTTTAGATATTTATTCATTACAGGTACATAGTTATGATTATTTCAAGTTAGGGTTGTTGACTAATCCAAAACTGGTCATGTGAGACTAAAGAAAAGTTTGATGAAAATGCTAGTCTCTTGTTGTTAAAGGAAGGTTTGTAGGTATGTGATCATATACACTAGGTCTATTACAGAGTTAAAAATCAGATTTGGATGATGAAATTTATGAGGGATTTTGGTTGAGGTACATGTTGGGTACATGGTTAAAACAAGTAGTTGATGAGTTGGCATATACATGAGGTGTATAGTTGATGATGTTGGTACATATTGATGAGTCATAGTTTATGAGTAGTTGATACAAGATTGGCACATACTTGGTAAATGTTTGGATGCACTTATTTATGGTACAAGTTGATTACAGATTGTTTGGTACAGGTTGGTGAATGGTTGATGCACTTGTTTATGGTACAGGTTGATTACAAGTTGAGGTATAGATTGATGCATGGTTGATGCATGGTTAAGGTTTATTGGTTCATGTTTACAATGGTATATATCACAATTATAGTGTGATAGTGGTTCCATCATTCTACTTCTACTTCATGGTGGTTGGACGGGGCAAGGACAGGTGGTTGTAGCCACCTTCCAATTGTAGCGAGAGATCATAGGGGGTTGTAGCCTACTTCTGGTTGTAGCCATAGAATTGGGAAGTTGGATCTTCCCTCAGGTTGTAGCCTAAGAAACTAGAGGGTTGGAGCCTCCTTTCAGTTGCAGCTAGAAAACAAAGGAAGTTGGTGCTTCCAATGATTGTAATTCTTCAATACATATAAGAAAAAACATTATGTGGTTTTCTCGTGCTTTGGGTTTCCACGTAAAACACTGGTGTACTATTTATGTGTATGATTTTTCATTTGTTCATTTCTTATTTACTCTACATTTATCGGATGATAATGCTACATTGATATAATACTTGGATTATATGGTTAAAAAGGATTAAATTTCTCTATTACTGACTCACTCCCCCTCTCAGTAATCCAAGAATTGGTATCAGAGACGGTTCCTTTAGAAATCAGTTTAACCACTGAAAGGTAGATCATGGAGAGCAAAAACTTGTATAAAAATGGAATACCATAGTTTGATGGACAGAAGTATGCATTTTGGAGCATAAGGATGAAGACATGTATACAGGCACAGGGATTTGAAATTTGGAAATCAATTGTAGATGGATACATAGTACCAACAGTTCCGCCAACAAAAGACAAAGTAGTGAAACTCGGTCAGAATAATTCCAAAGCCACAAATGCACTTCTAAATGGTCTTGGTGAAACGGTATTCACCAATGTTGCACATTGTAAATCCTCTAAAGAGATTTGGGACAAACTTCAAAATACTTATGAAGAAGATTCAAAAGTCAAAGAAGCAAAGCTTAAAACTTACAGAGGTGAGTTCGAACAACTAAAGATGAGGCAAGATGAGAATGTTGTAGCTTACTTCTTACGAGTCGCTGAAATAGGAAATTAAATCATAGGATTGGGAGAAGAAATTAAAGAATTTGTAATTGTTCGAAATGTATTAAGATCTCTTCCTATGAGATTTGACCCTAATATATCAGTACTATAAGAAAGAGAAGATCTAAACTCAATAAGCATGGACAAACTACATGGAATCTTCACAGCATATGAAATGAGAAATGAATGGGAAAATCTAGATGTAAATAAAGCATCCTTCAAAGCATCCAAAAGTTCAAAGAAAAAGGGAAAGCTAAGAGAAAAATAACATAGCAGCAATAGTGACATCTCAGAAGCTGATGAAGAAGTGGCCAACTTTATTAAAATATTGAACATAGGAACCGACGATAGGTATAGAGGTAAGATTCCTTTAATTTTTTTTAATTGTGATGGTATTGGTCATTTTTCTAACAAATGTCCTCATAAGAAAAAGAGAAATGATGAAGGCAACTCAAAAAGAAGAAAAACATATAAAGGCAAAAGAACCACAAAGAATTTTTTCAAGAAAAGNAAAGAAGAAAAACATATAAAGGCAAAAGAACCACAAAGAAATTTTTCAAGAAAAGCTTATGCACCAAAGAAGACATCTCATCATCAAATGAAGATGAAGTCAGTGACAGTGAGACAGAAAGGGTTATATTCATGGTATTAGAAGACTCTAATAAATAATACTCCGAAGTAGAATATGAAGAAGCCGAAGAAGAAATTGAAGAGGCAGAAGTTGACCACCGAGAGGGATTTATTAGTTCCATAGAAGTTATTGGAAGAGAAGATAGGAAAAACAAGAAGCTACAAGGAGAGCTAGACAAGAAAGAAGACACTCAAGAATTAGAACAAATGATCACAGATTTGAAGGTTCAAATTGAAGAAGATAAAATAATTGAAGAAGCACTCAAGGAACAACTAGAAGAAAGAGACAAGATCATTGAAAATTTGGAATCATAGATTGTCACATTAAGAAAGTGATGAAGGAGCATCATAAGCAAGCCAAAAAAGTAAGCACAAAAGTGGAAGGACAACCAGATATGCTCCAGCGCACATTTTGAGAAAATTTTGAATTTGATAAAACATTAAATGTAATATCTGGGAAGATATGTTTTCTTTTATGGTTTGGATATTGTAAGGCAAATCATGAGCGGTTTCTCTCATCTGTTTGTTGGAGTCATTTATTGTAATAAATATAAAGTAGTTGTATCTTTTAATTTCAATTTGATAGCCTAGAGTTGTAGGAGGTGTTGTGGGTCGAAAATCGCCCTATGGACTAGCATTAAGGGTTTTGTAATGCATGTAGAAATGACCTAAAGTATCCTACTTTTCACCATCATCCCAATCATAAATCCCATTATTCATATGAAAATACAAGGTTAAAAAGATCAAGTTATTATACCTTAGTTTTTGTGTTTGATGTCGATCCTTTAACGTTTGTTCGCTCCTTGACTGCAAATCTCCTCCCAATGTTGACCTGTATTAATTAAAAGACAAACAAAGAACTCCACATACATATGATCTATGAACTAATGGGTTAGATATTCTATCAAAATATAATCAAATTTAAACATTGAAAACCTCATATGGTGGGATGGGAAAAGTACTTCCTTTTATTAATCTCACAAAAGTAACCTTACAATAGTGAGATCGACCACTGCTCCTCGAATATGGTCTCGGGCTCCTCTTCAACTATGCTCCAACTGCTTCTATATATGCTTCTCTTCACACACTAGTTGCAAAAGGTTGGGACAAAGGGAATGTGAAATCGGGTAGGGTTTTTTTACAATTATTTTCCTCCTTCCAAATGGGAACCCTACCCCTTATTTTATAGGATAGAAAAGGCTAGGTATTTGGATGAGTGACTGGCTATGGGCGATCAAATGGTTTAGGTAACTTAACTAAAACTGTGAGTTCCATCTGGAACTTTCCATTTTTTGTTCTTTTGTAAGTATACGCGGGTTGTAGTAGGCCAACCAGTGTATACATGCATGCAGTAGTGGAGCAGGGTGCGTGTGCCTTAGAAAAGGGTGTTTTTAAGAAGAGTTGTTATGTAGTGGATTGGAAAAATATGTAAAATGAGATGGCCTGATGCCAAGTAAGCATATATGGTGAAAATTAGGGTTATAAGAGATGCCCCTAATGTGTGAGGTTAGAAGAGCATATGATGGATGAAATACATTATCAATCTTCACCAACATACGAAACAAGTGAGCCCAGGGACCAGAGTTCGGGAGGTTCCATCTGCTAAATACTAATTGTCTCACCGAGGTAGGCATACCCATGCTCGGAATGAAATAAAATCATGGCTACCAATCAAATACATTGTAGATCCATGTCATATAACTATATAAAGTGTAGTCGCGAGTAATACACATCGGATCTACATCTCGAAAGAAAAAATATATACATGTATAGTATCCATATTCAAGAAGTGAATAATGCCTGATGGCTGGAGATTAGGCCTTCAGAGCTTGAGAAACAACTTCAAAACCTTCACAAATTGGGTAGGAGTGTAATATGAGTGTATGACTTCACTACCCAGAGGTCTTCGACGGCTTATTTGGAATGGACTAGAGGATTTTGATGATCAGGTTGAGGGCTTCATGGATTTTGAACAAAGAATTGATTGGGATTTCAAGATAGTTGGGCATGAGGGAAAGAGACAATCTGCAGAGGGGCCAACTCAAGCTTGGTAAAAAATTCCCTTGGACAATAGCACAACAAATGATGAGACTCAGGCAACATAATGTTGACATAAGTTCACGATGCAGGAGGTAAAGAAAACTCTCCATATGTTTGGAAGAATAACCAAACGGAGGATGACACAGCTTTGTGTAGTGAGAACAACTTCCTAAGTTCATATTAAATACCAGGGCTTGACGAAAAAACAAAAGGATGTGCTTTGTCCAAGGGAGACTCATTGTGCTACCAACAAAAAGAAAATATTTTTCCCTTCCTCTTTTTGGGGTATATTTGATTTTTTGGTCTTTTTCAATAATTATGGAAATCTTGAAAAAGACTTAAAGAATGCTACGTTACAAGGGAGGATCGAGAGTAGCATACATACTAGTTCCAAGTGCAAGGAGCACATGGCTGCTCAGAGAAAAAAGGGACATATGCAGGAAAATGACACTTGATAAAAATCCTCCATGGGCCAAGGTGCCAAGACGCAGAGGAAAAGTGCTACAGGGCTTGCATATAAGGCATGCTTCAGATGGTTCAAATGAGAGCAACATGGAGCTGGGATTAGGCCAAAGAGGCAGGTATGAAAATGCGATTAATAAGACACACAATGGTAACATCCTTCGATGTAAGTTTAATGAGCCTAGAGAAGGTAAGATCAACGGCTTTTCATATTTTGAGAGTCTGAAAAAGCATAAAAGGAGACTCCGATGGGGTACCCTTTTTGAAGGTAGTCTAGTCAGTTTGAAAAAGGGGTAAACTGGCACCAAAAATATGTCTATTCAAAACCATTTTAACAAATGTGATAAAGACAAGATCACTCGACAATTTTTTCATATTTAAGGAGTCTGAAAAAAGATTAACTATGTACTCTGTCAGGAATGTTCTTCTGGACCATTTTAACGAGTGTGAAAGAATAAGGTCACTCGACAATCTTTTCAATTTTAGGGAGTTTGAAAAGAACTTAACTATGGACTCCGTGGGGGTTCCTTTTTCGTAAATTTAGTCCCTCAGGCCCGAAAAAGGGTTAAAATCATACCTAAGAATACTCTTCTAGGGAATCGAAGCTCCTAGAGTATACCTTTTTTCGTACAGTTGACTATCTGGACTGAAAAACGGGTAAACTACCATCAGACATACTTGCCTTCAAATTTCAGTTTAGTGAGTGTGAAGGTCAACAAGGTCGCTTGACAATCTTTTCATTTTTAGAGGGTCTAAAAAGGGCTTAAAAGAAGACCCATTGTGTTTTTGAAGTCCCGTGGGTTAGATCAAGAGTGATAATGCATCATGGAAATGAGGTTCAAACTCATAATCAAGATAAAACTAACAAGGACACCCGAGCCTGTAGTCATTAATGATTGCATGGACACCAAAATGCAACCAGGATCTATCTAGGGCATCCATGAAGGGTTAGGCTCTACCACTAAAAATAAAACACTTCTAAAGAAACAATGATGGTTCCATGTCGCAATTCATTGGGATAGATCCTATGGAAAAGAGAAAAAGGAAACGAGGTGCAACAAGTGGAGGTGGAATCCTATCTTACATGCACAAAGTTGGGAAAACGACTTTTTACCAAAATACCTTGAAAATGACCCAAATCTCCAAACAAAATTCCAAATACCTAAAGTAAGATTTATTGTAACATTCCATAAGAAAATCTTGAACCATACTAAAAGATTTTTAGGTGAGAAAAAATGACAAAAGGTCCAAAAAATGACAAAAAGTGGCCAAAAAATCTATAAATAGAAGCTGACAGCTCATTATCACTATTGCTAATTGAGAAATGGACTAAAAGCCAAAAATACCCCTTTGTGAAAAGAATTGATTCTGGGAGCTTCAGTGGACAAAGAAAACTTCTGCCTAGACCAAGTAAGTACATACTAACCCCTCTAGCTATTCCATTCTTCTTTTATGCATTTAATTTTGTTTTTAGGAGTGGTGTCGACCTTTAAAAAGGTCGGCCCTACGTATACGCGAGATTTCCTATGATAGCCCGCATGTGCACACATGCAGGAGAAAAAATACACACATGCACATACGACTGTGTACACTACAGCCCGCATGTACCTTCCTTTTTGTGGAAAAAAATAAGAAACCAAGAGCTAATCCCTTATGAACTTGTGAATTGCATAATGTATGTTCACTAGAGAGAGAGAGAGCATGACGAATTTGATACTGTGGTATCAGATGACCCTGATGTTGTAGATACATTAGCTGAATGTGGCCTATTTAATTTCTTCCAGTGTGCATTTATGCAGGCACAACCTAGGCTGTTGAATGCCTTGATAGACTACTAGCACCATGATGCGAAGGAATTCATGCTTGAGGGACAGTCATTGAATCCAACGACTGAAGATATCTACTTTCTGACTGGCCTCTCAAAAAGATGGGAACCCGTCAACCTCATCATGTTTCCCTCTAGGCCTCAAAACATAGCAGAGTTGATTGGACTCCATTGCAAGGCAGGTACTGACAAAGTGGGCACCCAGGTGCCGATTCATAAGATCAACAACCTAACACTAAAAGCAATAGTTCTACTTATTCGGCAGATCACTAGATCTGCAACTTTACACCAAGATTCCCGAGTGCAATTGAATTGTGCATCTCAGTGCTTGAATGCACAAGTTTTTGACTGGAGTACTACTTTACTACACTGCATGAAAAGGAAGTTGATAGAGTGTCAAATGCGAAGGAACATAAACTTTGGATTTGGTACTATCCTTTGTTCTTTCTTCTTCAAGAGGGTACCTAGTCTGAGTCTGAGGGAGATTCTACTATGGTACGTAGCCTCTTCTCCAATAGTAAATAGATGGGCGATGTTGTTTCCATGATAGGGGGAGGGAGGACTATCGAGGAATTTGATGACAATTTTTTCAATTGGTGGTTGTTGGCACAGGGGCAGACCCAAGGTTCAATGCTACAATAGCGCACCAACAAAACCCTAACTACCAGCCCTTTCGGAAACAACTACGAAGTAGATGAAGTCTCTCTCGAGGTAGAGGCAGGGGTGGTTGCAAGAATCAGGTGTCTGCAACCTTAGCTGGGACAAAGATCTGTGATTATACAACTTACTAGAGAACTTAGCACCATTAGTTCCTCAATATACATTCAATAACCACTTCGCTTATAAGACAAAGCTTTGCAAAATTCACACTAATCTATAGTATTCAAGCACTTAGCAATAGTAAGCTAGATCAAACCCAATATATCAACACTAAGCATCTTCATACACATCAGATCCAACATTCATAAAAATCTAGGAGCCCAAAGCATAAGAAGATATTCCTACAAATATCAAAGCACTCAGCAAAAGAAGAAGTAAACACATTGAATCAAAGCACAAAGCATCACACACATATTTACGTGGTTCACCCCCACCCTAGGGATACAACTACCAACTCTTCTTCTTTATTACCTCAATCAAGAAATTACAACACAGAGCCTCAACAACCCTTACTTTGCATAGGACAGAATATCTGTGCAGCTTGCTAGATCCTTCTTCCTTGCACTTCAGCACAAATCCTTTCACANACAAATATCAAAGCACTCAGCAAAAGAAGAAGTAAACACATTGAATCAAAGCACAAAGCATCACACACATATTTACGTGGTTCACCCCCACCCTAGGGATACAACTACCAACTCTTCTTCTTTATTAGCTCAATCAAGAAATTACAACACAGAGCCTCAACAACCCTTACTTTGCATAGGATAGAATATCTGTGCAGCTTGCTAGATCCTTCTTCCTTGCACTTCAGCACAAATCCTTTCACAACCTCCTACAACAACTTGCACTGAGCTCTGCAAGTCTCTTACAATCATGCAAAGAGAATTTACAATCCACATTCGCTCACATAGATATAATTACTAGCACTAAGCCATCGACTTTCTTCTACCTTGTCTATACATCTATTTATACATACAAAAGTGGGCCTAAGCATGGGTAAACCCATGGGTCGACATTCCTTTCCTGTTACATTAACCCAAACCCTAAAAAGGGGCCCAAAAGTGGACCAAGATACCATGATCTCTTCTTTGTCTCATGTGCTTCCTTTGATAGGGCGTCAAAGTTCCCAAAATGGTCAAATATGACCAAGTATATCCCACAACTTGGTCAAGGGCCAACAGGCCCCCAAAACTCACCTGTGACTCGTCTCGAGTCACTCAGGTCTGATCAATTCTACTTTGAATGCCTCGCACTTGGCTTGAGCTGCTTTGACCTTCTACATTGCAACTGCTTCTTGCTCAGTGAACTCCTGGATGAGTGCGACATTCACCCTATCTCACATTGGCCATATCATCTTTATGTTTGGTTCTGCGTTCTTCGCCAGCTCTGGATGTTCCTGCTCGAGCATTCGATGGGGAGGCTTGCACTCCTCTATTCGAGGATGCCTGTAAACCTGTAGACAACCCTCGTTCTGACATGAATCTTTCGGTTCTAAGGCTAGAGAGTACCTCTCTTGCAGATTCTTTAGTTGTGCTAAATTTATAGGACATACGCGCTCGGAGAGAAAAATTAGTCGAGGTTCATAGTGATCTCAGATACTGTAATAAGATGACCAACCAGATCGCAATGACCATTGTATACAACTACTATTTTGCAGGCTTCTAATTCGCAATTGGAAAAAGTGTTCTTCATGCATGGCATGAAAAACTAAATAACAAATTCGACAACGGTATTCTTGCAATGGGCATGAAGCTTCCATTAACATTAATATTTCCATTATGGTGTAGTCCAATAATCTAGTGATGATCCTTTAATGCTTTTATGTTCATTTGGGGAGGACTTCGAATGGGTATATCAGTCCAACGACTATATTGATTTGGCACAATGAAGTTCCATAGGTCATTGTTCTGATATCTCAACGAAGCTCCCATTCTGCATGTTTTCTTTTTGCGATGTTCTATCTGGAATCTCCTGCAACTTTTCAATCTTTGCCTTCTTCTTACTTAACCTTCTAGATTTCTTTCCAGTGAGTTTTGTTTCAGTAGTTCTTTTCCCATTATGGCTCTTATTTTCCTTGGATATAGTTACTTCGCGCTGCTAGGGTTCTTTCTTAGGGTTCATGTATAACATCTCTTCTTTATCTGAGATAGAAACTTCAGTCTTCTGTGTGTCCTCTCGTGTTCTGATAGCTTTGACATCTGGGTTCCTAGTGTGATATTGCTTCGATCTGTTCTCTTTTTCTTCAATCAACTGTGCAATCCTTCTGGTCATGAAGTCTTTTAACTCTTGTCTCTCTTGTTCTAAAAATTTTTCTTCTTACTTCTTTCTGTCTTGATCTCTTTCAATTCAAGGATTTCCAAGTAACATAGTAAACGGGGCGTTGTCCTCAATAAATTTGATAATCTCAAAATCTTCTGATGTTTAAGTTCCATTAGCATTTATAGATATTTGATTGAGCCTTCCACATAGGTTCACTAGTTTCCATCTGAATAACCCTATTCCACTCAGTGAAGGGGTCATAAAAAGCCTCCCTATAGCTTCCCAAGTTCTTTCTGTCATAACATTCACCTGTGTTTCCTCATCTAGAACATAGTCAATGTCGAAGTCTCCTATTCTTACCTCGATGCATTCTTTCTTGTTAAAAACCTCTAATAATCTAACATGTCGGTGATCATTCAAGGTGTCTTGTATCTGTAGTAACATCTTGTCTAATTCTCTATGGGGTTATTTTATTTCTAGATCTTCCTTAGGGTTTTCTTCTTTCAGATTCATGCCGTCCATTTTAGCAATCATTCTAGGGAAATCTAATACTTCGTGGTCCAAAGCTTTGCAATAGAGACAACTAGGTCTTTTACCAGGGAATTCTTTAGCAAGATGTCCCAGTCTTCTGCAACTGTAACAGAGGGTTAATCCTCTTTCTTTTAAATGATCCCCAACCTCTTATGTATTATGCACTAGGTTTATGGTAGCTATCGTGCAAAAATTTCTTTCAAGGATCCTACATCCACTTTTTAGTCCAGAAATTCTTTCTATGCATAGGTATAACATATCTATAAGCTCTATTCATATCAAACTTTCATTCATCTATCATAGCCCTAGTTTCCAAGCTAGGAAAAAATCTATCAAACATACCTAGATCCATACTCTAGAAACAAAAATTTTCACTTATTTTACTTTTGCAGAGCACAAAGCTTCCAAATCTAAAAACTTTTGACTATTCTTACCTCTATCAAAGCACAAAGCTTACATATCTTACCTCTTTTCTGCAGATCTAACCTTTCTTTCTTGGTACAAAGCTTCACGGGTTAAGTAGAAAACTACGCACTAGGGAAACATATCTACGCATAGAGATTTCTCAGTTTCTAGATCAAATCTTTGCATAGAAATTTTCTTTCTCAGTTCCTAGAAATCACAGTTCCAATCCCATAAATGGAACCATTTGTTGGCAGAGGGGCTAACCCAGGGTTCAATGCTACAACAACGCACCAAAAAAACCCTAACTACCTGCCCTTTCAGCAACACCTGCAAAGGAGATGAAGTCTCACTCAAGGTAGAGGTAGGGGTGGTTGCAAGACTCAAGTGTCTGCAACCTTATCTAGGACACAAATATGTGACTATACAGCTTACTAGAACACTTAGCATCCTTAGTTCCTCAAGATACATTCAATAACCACTTCTCTTAGAAGACAGAGCTTCGCAGCATTCACACTAATCTATAGTATTTAAGCACTTAGCAACAGTAAGCTGGATCAAACCTAGTATATCAGCACTAAGCATATTCATACACATCAAATATAACATTCATACACATCTAGGAGCACAAATCATAAGAAGATCTTCCTACAAATATCAAAGCACTTAGCAAAAGAAGACATAAACACATTGAATCAAAGAACAAAGAATCACACACAGATTTACGTGGTTCACCCCCACCCTAGGGCTACATCTACCAACTATTCTTATTTATTATATCAATCAAGGAGTTACAACATAGAACCTCAACAACCCTTATTATGCACAGGACATAAGATCTGTGTAGCTCGCTAGATCCTTCTTCCTTGCGCTTTAGCACAAACCCTTTCACAACCTCCTACAACAACTTGCACTGAGCTTTGCAAGTCTCTTACAATCATGCATAGAGAATTTACAATCCACATCCAATCACACAGATCTAATTACTAGCACTAATCCATAGACTCTCTTCTACCTTGTCTAGACATCTATTTATACATACAAAAGTGGGCCTAAGAGTGGGTAAACCAATGGGCCGACATCCATTTCCCATTACATTAACCCAAACCCTAAAAAGGGGCCCAAAAGTGGACCGATATCCTGTGATCTCTACTTCATCTTGGGCTCTTCCTTCGATAGGGCGTCAAAGTCCCAAAAATGGTCAAATATGACCAAGTATCTCCCACAAATTGGTCAAGGGCCAGTAGTGGTATCGACAAATTTTGGTGATAGAGGACTATCCCTATGCCATAATCGACTTTTCCTGGGACCCTGACATGGGCGTACCTCCCAGAGTGGTACGAGGAGAGATAGGTAAGATTTATTTTCAAAGTTATTTGATTTTTATGTTTTATATATATATATAATTTTTTTTGTATACCAGAGTATCTGACAAATATGTGTCTATTATGTGTAGATGTGGGACCGGTGCATCCAATGGACTTTGCGAGGACCAGGCAACATCCTCGACCAGAGGTCACACCAACTGCAACCGACAGACTAGCAGAAGCAGGGGGACCTCCATTCGGTGAGGCTGAGAGAGTTTTGAGACAAGTAGAGTGGAACCTTACCCCGCTCACTCACACAATCCCCATGGTAGAGATCAAGGATATGCCTCCATCTATGAAGCCTCATGTAGTTGGGGTGCCACAGAATTGGGTCTAGCTATTCTGGCATTTGGAAAACGTTGTTTTTCAGTACAAGAGGGACAACATGCCTTGTCCTTAGCTAGGCTGGACAACCTATGTCTCGAGGGAACCTTTTGTATATTTTTGAGGGCATAAGCCCCGTGACTCTTTACTAGACATATTTTTAAGGTGCTTGCACCACCCATGTAATCCGATATTTTTGATATTATATATGGATTTTTTTTTATCTTTTTGTGTTTTATGGATTACACTTATCTACAAATTTATTTACATGTGCCTGTGTGTGCTTTTTCTTATATGTGTGCAAGATGCCGATCTAATATATGATTATCTAGAGTATATGTAACTTGATTCAATCTCCTAGGAACATGGATATACGTAATTTAATCAATGTTTTGTTCTAAGAGACGTAACCTAAGGAACCGTCGGTGTATAGTAGGATCATGAATGCGATAGACTCCATTTAACTGAGACACAACCAACTGAGTGTCTAAATAGACCCGAAGGTGAGAGATACCAAGTGACAAAGCATCACAAAGCAACTCAATAACTGCATTGTATTCGGTGACATTTTTTGTAGTGTCTCCTAAACAGATACCTCCTGAAGTAACTAGCTCGTAGAATTTTTAGGGTTGTTTCCAACCTAGACAGATGACCGCCACATGCTCCAGTGTGGCAATTTTTAAGCACGATTTCCTCTTATTCATGAGTGAGGCATCGATGAAGGATTCAGTATACACCTTAACAATACAAAGTGTCTTAGAGTATGAGATAGTTATTAGCCTGATGGTGTATACGACGATGCTCATCACGAGAAGAAGACGTGGGACACTTCAAAGTCTAGAGATAGACAAGCACATATCTATACCAAGGGTCAGAAGACATGATCAAAAACATGTCTCTTTTGATAGGTGACTCGTTGGGTGTAACATCACCCGATTCGACCGAAAGTTTCGATATGAGTTCTGCGAAGACCATTGACTTTTTGGATTTCACCAAAACGAACTCCAAGTCGAATTCCTGGAGGACAACTATCCATCTACTGATATTTCCACTGATGACTCATTGTGTCAATACGTATTGAAATGGATTCATGATGGCAATGAAGGTGGTCTTGCGAAACAAAATGTAATGATGGAACCCTTGGACAACATGAACTGCTATTAGCGTAAGATTTTCAATGTGAGAATAATTTAGTTCCGGTCCAACTAGGCCTCGAATCAGGTAATGAATCAGGTATTTTGATAGAAAATCATCCTCCTAAACTAAGACCATACTGATGGTCAACTCCACAGCAGCCAATTATAATAAGAAATCTTTATTATAATTGGGTGGCCGAAGCTAAGGGGTAGATATGAGGGCACATTTCAATGTTATGAAAGAGCATTGAGTAGCTTCGTCCCAATGAAAAGGAACATCCTTCTTCAATAAACGCATAAAAACCTTTGTGATATCGTCATAGTTTGCGATAAAATGATGTAAAAAGTTCTCTTTCCCTTGCAAAATTTGAATCTGAGGGATGGTGCATGGGGGAGGCAACTAAATTATTGCCTCAACCTTTGGAGGATCAACCATGATCCCTGTGGTCGAAATGATGAAGCCTAGTAGACTCCCCGATGTGACACAAAAACTACACTTGTTTGGATTCAAGTAGATTCAGTAGTAGAGACACCATTCAAGGATAAGTCGAGGTGTTCTGAATGATCATCTCTCTTGTGAGATCGTGACGCTCAATCATTGAGATAAGCCTTGACTATGTGTTTGAGTTTGTGGAAAGAAAAAGACATGGCCCACTGA
The DNA here is from genome assembly GCA_032191745.1 of Picea mariana. Taxonomy (NCBI): domain Eukaryota; kingdom Viridiplantae; phylum Streptophyta; class Pinopsida; order Pinales; family Pinaceae; genus Picea; species Picea mariana. The sequence goes on along the minus strand of JASDQU010103910.1, from coordinate 140,803 downwards.
AATGTAGCTCCAACATTTTTTAGACCAAAAGGCATCTTACGATAAGTGAATGTACCCCATGGACAGATGATATTGGTTTTGTGTTGGTCTACAGGTTTTATTTGTATCTGATTGTATTCCGAAAAACCATCCATGAACAAAAAGGATTCACATCCTGGGAATTCATTGACTATCTGGTCAATAAATGGTATGGGGAAATTATCTTTTGAGCAGGCCTTGTTCAGATCACAGAAATATATACATATGCGAATCATACCCTGTTTTTTATTGATCGGAATGGGATTCAACACCCATTGAGTCAATTGAATGGGGTAGATGAAACTAGCTTTAAGTAGTTTCTCTACTACAACCTTGATAGTTGAATCTTTCCTAGGATTGACCAGACAAAGATTCTGTCGGATTAGCTTGACATTAGGATAAGTTGTGATTTCATGTTCAATGATTCTTGGGTCTATGCCTGGCATTTCCTCATAATACCAAGCAAACACGTTGAGAAATTCTTTAAATAAATCTGTGTAGATTTGAATCTCCTTGGGGGAGCAATCTGCTCCAACGAAGATATTCTTCATGATGCCAAGGGTTCTGGAGATGTCAATAGGTATCGTTTCAGCTATTTTTTCCATATTTCCTTTAGAATAAACAACGTGTGTTGCCAAAGGATTAATAGGACAAGCTTTATCTCTAGTCATAGTCAGAGTGAATTCACCTGCTTCAATTTGTCTTAAATATGGGAGGAAGTAGGATCTATGATGAAGATCATTTGAGGGTTTGTCCGGACTAGTCATTACCTCAATAATCACCTCGTTTGACGGCAAGACTAAGTCTAAAGAATTTGTATCATTAAGGGAACCTTGAGCCCAAATAGGCTCGAGCACCGGATCAAACTCTTGTGGATGAGTCGAATCGAGGTCAGCAGAAGCTCGTTGAATGATCGAGTATGCAACTTCTGTCGAGAACAAAGGCATGGCCATGCCATGGTTCTTTGTCCCTTCTATCTTAGCTGATTGGGAAGGAAGAGTCCACGGATCGTTAAAGTATGTCGTGTGAAATGACGATATTTGAAAATTTTCAACCCGAGGATGGTCGGGGAAAACCATCATGTAATGGACATTATCGGTCGAAGGCAGGTAATCGAAAGTACCCATCAAAGATGGGCACAAACCAACCCCTACATTGATGATGTCGGGCTGAGGGTTATCAATCATCGGGACTATGGAGACTCCCAATGAAGGGTTAAGACAATAGAAGGATAAATGATCAATGGTCATGATCTGGCCCTTGTATGGAAACAACACGACCCAGAAAAATTTTGTGACCACTGCTTGCATAGAATAGGTCCAACTCCTTCCTAACAAAATATTGTAGTCGAGAGATGCATCGACCACTTCAACTTCGACACACACAATTTTTCCCCCTAACTGCACAGGGAAAGAGGGAATGATCCCATGTGGTCAGAAAGAATGACAGTCAAAAGCTGTAAGAAGAGTACATGACAAAGAAAAAACAGTTTGGTCGATGGCCTTCCAACATTCCAAAGACATCACGCATCATGTCAAGGCACCCTCATCCACCATTGTATGGAAAATATTATGGGTAAAATTTTTCGTGGTGTAATCCACTACTATTTGAAAAGCTACATGGAAGGGAAGACGCGATTTTAAGTCAATCATATCAAGCATGATCGTTCCCAGTTTACAAGTCTCTGTTGATCCTAGGGAAGCTAACAGATCCTTTCTCTGGGAAGGGAAACTTCGAAGGACTTCCAAAGAGGACATCGCATAAGGGGTTTGTGATAAATCCTCCACCACAGAGTAGTTCTGGGCAGCCCTTGCATTTTGGTTGTGAGAATCTTTCTTGAGCACAACTTTTGGGATACAGGTCATTGTTTCACCCAACCTATTTTCAATCTAGAGAGGAAGAGTTGGGTTTTCAGCTTCTTTACCCTTCTCATAGGTGCTTGGATTTCCATAATCATGTTCTCTATTCAATATATAGGCATCACCTTTCATCATATACACATTTGCAGATGAAGGATTACTCAAAGAAGGAGGGGGTTCTTGACTGCCCCTTTCCACGCTCGAGGAGGCTTGAGTTAGATTTTGCCCGTGTGGAAACGGATTCGTTAACATGGCAAGATATTGCTATGCCAATAACTTCTCAGCCTTCGCAAGCCGAGGGCACTAATGGGTCGATTTTTCTTCCTTACAAAGATTACAAGGATACTTTGACTTCTTCTTTTCAGTGTCACCTTTGCCAGTATTATTGATGAGTTTCTTATCCCCCTTACCCTTCTTTCATTGTTTCTTCTTTCCACCAGGCTGTTGGGTGGCCTTTGGGTTGGTCACTTGCACACTGTGTACATCCAACTTTTGGGTAGGGGGAACAACCGAAGCGATGGTCTAGTGGGTCATTGTTTGTTGTATCAATAGTTGTTGCAATTGATTTGACAATGGATCAATGGGCTTTGTGTGTGTTGAACCAATGATTCCATCAACATGTGGTCAATACCTTTGCCTATTTTTGTCAAGGATTGACCTCGGTGCATCTGGAAAAATATCGTATAGTAAACCAGACTAAGAGTAAATTAACTCTAGTTGTTTTGCTCTCATTATCGCGTCTTACTTGGAAAACACTTCGGATGTTGCGACGTATTTAGATAACTAGGGTACCAAAGACTTAAGGAACCACTCTAGCAGGAATGCTAGTGGAACTGGCACTTTTATTAAACTCTTATGGCGTCTCCATTCTCGGATATGATTGAAGATATGGTTCGCTTTTGTCTGCTCGAAATTGGTTAGCAATTTAGTGTCAACATCGTATCTCACAGGTAATTGTAAATGGTTCAAGAAATCCATTGCCAATTCGCCGAAGGAAGAGTATCGTGAGCGGTCGATCTCGATGTACCATTTCATAGCACTCCCTATGAGAGTGCATTGAAACAATCGCAACTGAACGGAGTCATCTTTTAACGAGTTGGAAGATCACCATAAATGGAAGGTAGTCACATGATCAATAGGATATTATTTAGGCTTGGCCTCGAACTTTGGAATGTTTGAAGGCAACTTGGTTGGCATAGGAGGCCAACTTAGATCGTGATAGATGGGGTCATTTAAGAGCCTTGTCAAATTTGGCAAGTGCAGGGTTTCCAAAAATGGTAGTTTGGGTTATGGATTGTAGCCAGTGAAAAAGGAGCTTGGAGTTTGACTGGCACCAAGTTTTCAGGAAAATTTAGATTGTTGGCTAGGGCTCTAGTAATAACCATGGTCATATGACCGGCATACAAATTTTGCACTTGTTGAGACATCATCGGTTGGTTCTCGTAATAAGACGTAAAGGGTTGAGCTTGTGTCGCATTCCAAGGATTTTGGGAGGGGTTTCCCCCCACCGATCCAATGGGAATAGGCATTGGGCCTTGCCCAGGGTTCCACTGGGTATGGAAGGGATTTCCCCCGATCTGCATCCCTGGCAAGGGGATTGGTCCCTGCCATGGATTCCAAGGTCCTTATGAGGAAGGAATTCCTAAGTGTGCCCCTTGTGCAGGAATAGTACCCTATACAGGATGTGGTTGTCCATAACCAGGGTTTCCCTCGACCAAAAAGGTAGTTGATGAGAAAACATTGTTAACAAATGCGTCGAACAAAGAGAAAGGTGTCGAACCAACCGACATGTTATAAGGAGGGAGTGCTTGACTACTTACTCCAAACAAGTTTGCATTAGGCCCGATGGAGTGTTGAGGAACACCGCCGAGCAAGGGGGACGAAGGGGGTATATGATCCCCGTCGTAAGGGAAAGAAATAAAGGGGGATGAAGTGACCCCCATAGATCCTTGCAGAGTAGCATTGGAACTCCCCGCCCCCAGACTGAATCCAGGCATCCCATATGAGAACAGAGGGCCTGTCGCATTCTGAGTAAACAGAGCAGTGATCACCGCCATAGACGAAATTAGACTGTTTCCTGAGGTAGAAGCAGCCAAGACCATAATGGCCCAGAACAATGATGGTTGGTTAGGAGGTGGAACACCCCCAGTAGTGACAGGCGTGAAGGAAATATGAGTATTCCTTGAATAAGTGGCAGCGTTTGCTTCCATTGTTGTTGGTGACACTACCTGATGCTCATAAGGTAGAACCTGTACGACAATGGGCATCAATAGATCAGTGATGGGAGGGTTATACAAACCAAGAGCCTCTACTCTGAGGTCAGAAATGCTTGGTTCCTCCAGAATCAAAATTTCTCCTCTCGAATATGGGTTAGGCACAGTTTCCTATAACCCG
>JASDQU010103910.1:121140-136486 GCA_032191745.1 Picea mariana | reverse complement strand
GGGGGGGGGGGGGTTCGAGGTCAACCAGCAATAGGTCCAAAAGCCTTTGCGACCGGAAAAACTCCTGATCCTCCATTGTTTGATTAGATCAAAGACACACTCAGGCAATCTGTAATCATTTGAAAATCAACATGCACTAGAAAAAGTACCTATGAGGTAAAACAGGCAGTCACTGACTAGTAGGAAGAATAGTTACAACAACCAACACTAGAGAAACTTATCGGTGCAAGTGAAACTCGAATAAAAAAGCACCCTCCAAGTATACTCTGCAAAATGTGGCCCGATGTATGTCCTAGGTACCGTGGTATACCCCCACAAGAACCTATGTAAGTCACTAGAAAGATAGGAAACTAGGTTGTCAGTGCCCAAACAGTGACTAGGTGGGTACAGTTGACTATCAGGTGGACCGCAATGAGCAGGGTATCAAGCTTGAAACCTATCAAGGGTATCAAAAGAAATTTCTCTGAAATACGATTGAGGACGTCGAACGGATTCAAGACCCACAAAGCTTCGTGGCAAATGAAATCAACGGAATCCCAAGACAAGCCCTCTATATGTGTTCCCTACTACATTTGGTCCGGCTTTGGAGGAGTTATCTCCGCTACCTTTCCTTACATAACCTCGTGTTTAGGTCCTATGTTAGAGGGGTGTCCTGGATAACTTTTACAATACTGGACTTTTGACACTCCCTAGCACAGACTCTTATGTTTTTTTTAGCAACTTTGAAGAGTTTCCTCTCCAATCCTAAATCAAGGTTCTAGCCTAGACTAGTTGATGGACCCTACAAACATAAAGTCTAGTTGATTTTAATTAATTGTTAATTTTAGTGGTTGTTTTTTAAATCATAGAAGATGAAAATGAAACCAGTGACGTTTTTGAGTGACGAAAAGGAAATAACATGCAATGTTTGAAAACAAAGTACTTCAAAAAAAAATAAAATTTGCAACTTCAAATTCTTTAACCAACTTTTCAAACTTTTTTTTTCTAAGATCTTTTAACAGAAAACTCAAAAAAAGATTTCACTCGACTACGAGCTAACTTATTGTCGTAATTCAATAGCCAAGAACTTATGAAAACAATTTCCTAATGATTAATGCAAACAACCAACTACTTAAACAAAGAAAAAATCTAGCTTCTCTTTTTTTTATTATGCTTCAAAAACAAGAAAATTTAGAACTGCATGTCTTCTTCCCTTCTGAAGAAAAAAGGTAGAAAAATAAAATGAAGATAAGACAAGGCCAAAAAGGAATTCTGGCCAACCACAAACTGTGGGGAGTTACTGGCAACCAAAAAGGCAGATCAGATTGACTCACTATCCCATCAGAAAACCTATCAAAGAAAACAGAGGAAAAACTTTCAATGAAAAAGCAATTTATGATGGAATCCAGCGTAGGCCAAAACTGCTATGACAGAGACCATAATGAAACAAGAAAAGCCTGGAAAATGAATCTTGACAAGGAAGAGGATGACTGCCTCCTTAAAATTTTCTAGACAGAAATGTGATTGTCACTTCAATAACCAGCGTATGTACGTAGGATGCCCAGAGATAGGATGCATATTCATGTGTTCAGGCCCACTATAGGCCCTATGTGCCTCTGTTTCTCCTCAAAATAAGAAATACAGGTAGCTAAGATCAGGCAGGGAGTACTGGTATTGAAAACCAGGACCCCTTAAAGGTACAAAAGCTTACTCTTGACAGAAAAATATGCAAGGAAACATGAGAAAGAAAAGCTAATATGAGGTTATACCTAGGCTACAGACTACAACAAAAGAGACCCAAAACTAGATCTAGAAAACCCCTGAGAAGGATCACTTCTGACAGGGAAGAGGATAACTACCTCTTTTCAAAAATAATTTTTCTAGACTTAGACACGCTACTGATCCTTCAGCAACCAACGTATGTACGTGGGTTGGGTGAAGTCAAGGCATGTGTATATGCATGCAGACCTTATACAAGCCGTTTATGGCTTTGTAGCTTCCCAGAAAATAAAAACAGCCAAGTGAAGAAATCAGGGAGTACTAGTATGGAAGACCATAATCCCTACTAGCTCAGACTTTTTCAAAAACTCAGAAAAAAGGTAATAAAACCAATTTAAACTACCCAAAAATTATCCCCAAGAACACTAGAAATCTCCCCAGTATGGTCACCAATTTTGTTGTGGGTGGGAAATCCCCTTATGGACTAGCATTAAGGGTTCTATAATGTATGAAAAAATGACCTAAAGTCTCCTACCTTTTACTATCATCCCAATCATAAATCCCATTATTCATATGCAAATACAAGGTTAAAAATATCAAGTTATTGTACCTTAGTTTCCATGTTTGATGTCGATCCTTTAACATTTGGTTGCTCCTTGACTGCAAATCTCCTCCCAATGCTGACCTATATTCATAAAAAGACAAACAAAGAACTCCACATGAATATGATCTATGAACTAATGGGTTAGAGATTCTATCAAAATATAATCAAATTTAAACATTGCAAACCTCATATGGTGGGACGGGAAAATTACTTCTTTTTATTAATATCACAAAAGTAACCTTACAATAGAAAGATCGTCCATTGCTCCTCAAATCTGATCCTGGGATCCTCTTCAACTATGATCCAAGTGCTTATGTATATGCTTCTCTTCTCACATTAGTTGCAAAAGGTTGGGACAAAGGGAATGTGAAATCGGGTAGAGTTTCTTTACAATTATTTTCCTCCTTCCAAATGGGACCCCTACCCCTTCTTTTATAGGCTATAAAAGGCTGGGTATTTGGATGAGTGACTAAATATGGGCGGTCAAACAGTTTAGGTAACTTACCCAAAACTGTGAATTTTGTTTTCAACTTTCTATTTTTCGTGCTTTTGTAGGTATATGCAGGGTTTAGTGGGCTAGCCAGTGTATACACATGTGCAGTAGTGGAGGAGGGTGGGTGTGCCTTAGAAAAGGGTGTTTTTAAGAAGAGTTGTTCAGTAGTGGCTTGGAAAAATATGTAAAATGAGATGGCCTAATGCCAGGTAATCATATCTGGTGCAAATTAGGGTTATAACAGGAGGGAAAACTCTAGAAAGCTCCCTCATATGTATTGTAAGGGATTCATTATTCTCATTGTAAGAGTTGTAGAGAAAGAGAGAATAGGAGAAGAGAGAAAAACAAATATTGTAGAATTTGTATAAGCAAATAGATGATGCTATAGAACCCATGTATAGATGCACTTGAGTTAATATAAAAATGATTTTGACTCAATTTCATGGCATTGTGATAAATATTGTTTACATTTGTTGAATGGCATGTTTACAGTTAATTTCAGTCTTTGTTCTGCATTTGTTTTAATGTTGTGTGTATGTCTAATTTCATGGTTGAATGTATGAATTTTGTGAGAGGGAGAGTATGAGTTTCATTTGTTTCTCGTCTTGAGAATTTATGCAAGGAGTGCAGTGAAATTCCACAAAGAGCACGTTAATATGCTCTGATTTTTACCTCAGACAAGCTCAGGAGAGATATTGTTGCTCTCATACCAATAGGAGTGTGAGTATAGCACATATTCCTACGAGGTGGGGGCAGGAAATTTGAGCTCTTAGACTTTTCCAAGCAAGTGAGTGGTTGAAGTATTTATGTTGCAAGGAGTGCACAGAATTGGAGAGTTTGGATAATTAGAGATTATCGTGAATTCCGCAAGGAGTGTGCACAAGAATCTTTTGGAATCGTTGAGTTTGTAGTAAGAAATAAGTTCAGGAAGGATAGAGACTTCGAAGATTTTGAAGGAAGACGAATGTTGAAGTTACCTCATAGAAATCAAGCTCGGAAGGAGATTCTGAGTGTATTGGCTAGGAAGCATCGACAACTTGAATGGACGGTTGAATTTCTCAAAGGGATAACTATCGATTCATCATGGACTGTTGGATCCAGTGGATTGGCAGAGAAGTTAAGGTTGAGTGTTTTCCAACCCTCACAAGCTAAGGAGGAATAGTTGTCATCAAATCTGGACCAACGAGAGTTGTTGATCTTGCGGTTTTGAGTTTCAGCATTTCGGAAGTTGGACCTGTGGAGAAATTCATTGAATTGTAGTCAAGAGTTGCGAACTCCTGATTCACGAAATTCTGATACAATTAGGACCGTCGGATCATAGAAAGCTTAGGGCCATCGATCTGAGGAGAAGAAGTCGTGAGTTCAGACTTCAAGAGAAAGGGTAAGAGTTGCATCATGAACTCATGAGTCATGAAATCCTAAAATACCTTTTCAAGTAAAGGTCATGGTCACGTCAGTTGGTCACATAGAGTGGAGGTTCACACCTTATGCTTATTCACATAGACGTAAACCCTAGAAGGACCTCTGGTTACAGGCATTGAATATTTCAGCTGGGAATCAAGGAACCATTTCGGTTCAAGGGAGATTTAGAATGATCCTTAGATTGGGAGGTCATGCATAACCTGTTAGGGTAGGGGTGCTGCATCAAGTGGTATCATATCTTACAATCATTTTTTTTATGTAAGAAAGAGGAGACAAAAGGAAAGTTGTGATTTGAATTCTATGTGGAACATATTTAAACAATGCCTCCAAGAAGATGTCAATATAGACCCATGCCCGATCCAGTTGTGGAAAGGGAAATGAGAGAACTTCATGCTCTATTGGATGCTATGGAGAAAGAAAAGAGATGAACAATTGATACTAGGGATATCAGTGAGGCCAAAAGAGAAAATGAGGTTGGATCTGAAGAAGAATTTGTAGCCGAAGATGCTGTAGAGGAACATCTATTCAGATATTTTTTAAGAATAGGGGCCAGAGAAAAAGTTGAAATACTGATGTATGAAGGAAACTTAAACATTGATCAGTTGCTAGATTGGTTTAGATATTTGAATAAATACTTTGACTATGAGGATATCAAAGAGGATAAGAAAGTTAAACATGTTGTCACTAGACTGAAAGGGCATGCAACACTGTGGTGGGATGAACTATAGGCTGATAGGCATTGCAAAGGAAAACAATGAATCAAAAGTTGGGATAGGATGGTAGAAAATATGAAATCCAAGTTTATACCCAGAGATTACCAAATAAATATGTTTCAAAGAATGCAGAATTTGAGAAAGAAGGGGATGACAGTGAAGGAATACACTAAGGAGTTTTACAGACTCAACATCAGAGCAAGTCGTCATGAGAGCGATGATGAAAAAGTCTCTAGATACATGAATTGCTTGAGATATGAAATTTAGGATGAGATGAGCATGGTGACAATCAGGAGTGTAGAAGATGCTTATCAAATTGCTTCAAAGGCTGAAGAGAAATTGGTCTAAAATCAAGGTCAAAGTGGTAGAGGTAGAAGTCCCAGCCAAGGCAAGGAAATTTCCTAGGACATAGTACAGAATCCCAAGGATGAAGAAAAGAAACCTCATAACCACCTAGAAAGAGGAGGAAGTTGACAGGGGAGATAGTATGCCGACAAGAACACTTTTTCTCGCACAAGAGGAAGAGGAAGAGGAAGAGGTAGAGGTGGTGAAATAAAGTGTTTTGTCTGTGGAAATATAGGACACAAATATTTTGAATGTCCCAATGGAAAAAGGGATGGAGGAGGAGAAGCTCACATTTCAAAAGTGCAAAGGTGAAATTTTGAGGCAGAAGATGCAGAAGATGGGATATCCTTAATGATGTTGAAAGTTCTCTTGAAACTAGAGAAGGAGATAGAGAATTCAGTCCAAAGGAACAATTTGTTTAGAACTTATTGCAAGGCCAAGGATAGGGTATGAAAGGTAATTGTGTACAGTGGAAGCAAGGATAATATAGTATCCACAGAAATGGTGGAAAATCTAGAATTAGAGACAATTACACATTCGAGCCCATACAAAGTTTTGTGGTTGCAAAAAGAACATCAGGTAACAGTCACTAAACAGTGTTTAGTTGAATTTAAGATAGGGGGATATAGATATGAGATCTGATGTGATGTTATTCCCATGTATGTCTGTCATCTTTTATTGGGGATACTGTGGAAATATGACAAAAATGTTGTTCATGATGGGAGAAAGAACACCTATACCTTGGAGAAGAATGGTAGGAAATATATGTTGCTTCTGATTAAAGACAAGAATATGAAGCAAGAAGCAAGCAATACTATACTTCTCATGAGTGGGAAGGAACTTCTGGATCAAGTCAAGAAATATGAAGAAATGTTATTTGTTGTGGTAAGGAAACCTACAGTCATCTTGACCAGTACTTCAATAGATGATCTACGAGAGGAAATTCGGGAAATGCTAGATAATTTCCTTGATGTAGTGGTGGATGATTTACCTTGTTTGTTGCCACCCATCAGAAGTATAAGCCATCACATTGATCTTATACCAAGAGATATTTTACCAAACAAAACAATGTATAGATTGACGCCGCAAGAGAATGAAGAGGTCAAGAAACAATTCCAGGATTTCATCGACAAAGGATTGGTTAGAGAAAGCTTGAGTCCATGTGTTGTGCCAACAGTGTTAAGTCCAAAGAAGGATGGTGGATGGGGAATGTGTACAGACTCGAGAGCTATAAACAAAATCACTATCAAGTATAGATATCCTTTGTTGAGGATGGATGACTTGATAAATTTCTTGAGTGGAGAAAAGTTTTTTTCAAAGATTGATTTGAAAAGTGGATATCATCAGATTAGAATGAAGGAAGGTGATGAATGGAAGACAACATTCAAGATGAATGAAGGATTATATGAATGGTTTTTCATGCCATTTGGTTTGACGAATGCGCCAAGTACTTTCATGAGATTAATGAATAAGGTATTGAAGGATTTCATTGGAAATTTTGTAATTGTGTATCTTGATGATATACTGATCTTCAGTAAAATTAAGGAGGAACATTTGAGACACCTAATTCTAGTGATGAGGAGGTTGCAGTAAGAGAAGTTCTTGATAAATCTGAGGAAGTCATCTTTCATGAAGAAATAACTCATTTATTTGGGGTTTGTGATCTCTTCGAATGAGTTGAAGATGGATCCTAAGAAGGTAAAAGAGATCAAAGAATGGCCAGCATCGAGGAATATCTTCGAAGTCAGAATATTCCATGGACTAGCAAGTTTTTACAGGAAGTTCATCAGAACTTTTAGTGGGATTAATGCACCAATGATGCACATAGTTAAGAAAAGACATAAATATTTTCATTGGAAAGAGGAAGTAGAGAAAAGTTTCAAGTTGTCAAAGGAGAAGATAATTGGATAGCCAGTTTTGGGTCTGCCAAATTTTAGAAAAACATTTCAAGTGAGATGTGACACAAGTGGATTTTTGATTGGAGTAGTCTTAATTCAAGACAATAGACCAGTTGGATACCTCAGTGAGAAGCTGAATGATGCCAAGAGAAATTATTCCACGTATGATAAATATTTTTATGAAATCATACAAGCACTGAAGAAATGGAGGCACTACTTCATTACAAAAGAGTTTGTTTTGTACAGTGACAACCATGCTTTACAATTCATAACCAGACAGGAAAAATTGAACTAGAAACATGAAAAATGGGTTGAGTTTATGCAGAAATTTACTTTAATTATCAAGCACATTTTTGGAATTGCTAACAAGGTTGTTGATACTTTGAGCAGGAAATGTTTGATCCTGCAGGAGTTTCATGTGAAGACCTTAGGTTTTGATATCCTTAAGGACATGTATGGAGATGATTCAGATTTCAGGGACGTGAAGCCTGTGAGAATCCTATTCTGAGAGATCGAATCCAATGGGTTGAATATTTAATTTAGGATGGATTATTATTCAAAGGAAATGAGTTGTGTATCCCAAAGAGTTCCATGAGAGAGAATCTTATGAAGGAAAAACATAGTGAAGGATTGGTTGGACATTTCAACCATGACAAAACGTTCATGCAACTGAACAGTTTATATTATTGGTCAGGGATGAGATCAAATGTCAACAAATTTGTCAACAAATGTAGAATTTTCCAGCACACAAAAGGCAAAAGACAGAATATAGGATTGTATCAACCATTGCCAGTACCAGAGAGGCTGTGGGACACAGTGAGCATGGATTTTGTGTTAGGACTGCCAAGGACACAAAGGGGTTGTGATTCCATATTAGTGGTAGTCGATAGATTTTCAAAAATGGCACATTTCATTCCATGTCAGAAAACTAGTGATGCAACACACATTGCAAACCTATTTTTCAAAGAAGTTGTTTGACTTCATGGCTTACCCAAGATTATTGTTTTAGATCGAGATACCAAATTTGTTGGTCATTTCTGGAGGACACTATGGAAGAAGCTGGTGACTAATTTATCTTTTAGCTCATCATATCACCCTTAGATGGATGTACAAATGAGGTAGTAAATCGAAGTTTGGGAGACTTGTTGAGGATTTTAGTAGCTGAACATCATAGTCAGTGGGACCAGATTTTTCCACAAGAGGAATTTTCATATAATGACTCACCTAACTAGAGCACAAGACAGATCCCATTCCAAATAATGTATGGAATGCAGCCAAGAGGATTATCTATGTTGAGAAACTTAGAGCATAATGAGTTTAGAAGTGTGGGAGCCGAATATTTTGTAGTAGAGATGCAGGAGCTCCACAGTAAGATCAAAGGGCGGTTGCATCATTCTAACCGAGAATACAAGTGCAGAGAAAATCATCACCGAAGAGAGATTTAGCTTGAAGTGGTATATTTTGTCTTAGTGCATCTAATAAAGGAAATATTCATAAGGGGGATGTATAATAAGTTGAAATGAAGAAAATAGGGTCGTGTAAAATCATAAGAAAGTTTGAGGTAAATGCTTATGAAGTAGAATTGTGAGATGGTGTGGGAATTTCACCCATATTCAACGTAGCAGATCTATATCCTTATAGAGCAGATGAAGAAGATGGGGAAGAGATTCAGAGGGAATTTCAATGGGTCAAATAGATGCCTGTAGCTAAAAAGCTGCAGATGGAGAAAAACATTGATCAAAGAGTTAGTAAGAAGACCTGGAGGAAGACATATTTTGAGTATTTGGTAAAGTGGAAGGGACACCCAATTGAGGAGGCCAACTGGGAAAGTGAAGCAAAGATCCAGAAACATGGACATATGTTGTGGGAGCTCATGAACAAGAGTCCATGAATTTTTCAGCCAGAGGAGTATGATGCAGGAGCATTGTAAGCAATCCAGCAAAGTAAGCGCAAAAGAGGAAGGACAACTGGATATGCACCAGAGAACATTTTGAGAACGTTTTGAATTTGATAAAACATTAAATGTAATATCTAGGAAGATATGTTTTCTTTTATGGTTTGGAGATTGTAATGCAAATCATGAGTGGTTGGTCTCATCTGTTTGTTGGAGGCATTTATTGTAATAAATATAAAGTAGTTGTAGTTTTTATTTTCGATTTGATAGCTTATATCTATAGGAGGGAAAACTCTATAAATCTCCCTCATATGTTTTGTAAGGGATTCATTATTCTCATTGTAAGAGTTGTAGAGCAAGAGAGAATAGGAGAAGAGAGAAGAAAAGAGACTGTAGAAGTTGTATAAGAAAATAGTTGATGTTATAGAACCCATGTACAGATGCACTTGAGTTAATATAAGAATACTTTTGACTCAATTTCATGGCGTTGTGATAAATATTGTTTACATCTATTGAATGGTATGTTTATAGTTAATTTCAGTCTTTATTCTTCATTTGTTTCAATGTTATGTGTATGTATGATTTCATGGTTGAATGTATGAAGTATGTGAAAGGGAGAGTATGAGTTTCAATTGTTTCTCATCCTGAGAATTCTTGCAAGGAGTGCAGAGAAATTCCACAAAGAGCGCATTAACAGGCTCTGAGTTTTACCTCAAACAAGCTCAGGAGAGATACCGTTGTTCTCATACCAGCAGAAGTGAGAGAATAGCACATAGCCATGTGAGGTGGGTGCAAGAAGGTTGAGGTCTTAGACTTTTCCAACCCAGTGAGTGGTTGGAGGATTTTTGTTACAAGGAGTACACAGAATTGGAGAGTTCAGATAATCAGAGATTATCATGAATGACACAAGGAGTGTGCACAAGAATCTATTGGAATACTTGAGTTTGAAGTAAGAAATAAGATCAGGAGGGGTAAAGACTTTGAAGATTTTGAAAGAAGACGAGTCTTGAAGTTACCTCACAGAAATCAAGCTCAAAAGGAGATGCTAAGTATATTGGCTAGGAAGCATCGAGGAATTGAACGAGTGGTTGAATTTCTCAGAGGTAGAACTATCAATAAGCCATGGACCGTTGGATCCAATGGATCAACGAAGAAGTTAAGGTTAAGTGTCTATCAACCCTCACAACCTCGGGAAGAATAATTGTCATCCTATCTGGACCAATAGGAGCCATTGATCTTGTGTTTTTGAGTTTCAGCATTTCGGGAGTTGGAGCAGTGGAGAAAGTTGTTGACTCGGAGTCAAGAGTCGTAAACTCCCGATTTGCAAAATTTCGATACAATTAGGACCGTCATATCATGGAAAGCATAGGGACGTCGATCTGAGGAGAAGAAGTCACAAGTTTGGACTTTGGGAGAAAGGGCGAGAGTTGCATCGTGAACTCACGAGTCGTGAAATCCAGAAATACCTTTTTGGGTAAAGGTTGTGTTCACATCAGTTAGTTGCGTGGAGTGGAGGTTCACGCCTTGTGATGATTCGCACAAGAATAAACCCTAGAAGAACATGTGGTTACATGCGTTGAATATTTTAGCTGGGAATTAAGGAACCATTTCGGTTCAAGGGATATTTACAACGATCCTTAGACAGGGAGGTCATGCAAAACTTGCTGGGGTAGTGTTGGCAGCCAACCCAATTTTTTTTTTTTTTTGATTGATCTCAAAAAGCTGCCTACACCCCTTGTGGTATTACGACAAATTATAGTCACATTGTGCTAATGGACATTCGTCTCATTTTTGCGACAATTACAATTTAATCTCGATTCAGTTTTCACAACTGCAAGTGTGAAAACACCTCTTTCGTTGCTTAGATTGTCGTCGTTTTTGGTTGATTTGCTGAAAGACACTTTATCACATGACTTCTAAAGGTTTTATCGAACTTATGTCTTGATTACATGTTTAGATATGTTTGATTGTTAAACCTTTGAGCATAAAATTTATTGGTTTTGTTCTGATCTTATGAAAATTATAATGGATTTGGTCTTATTGCTTTTATCCTTATTATTGATTCTCACTCAGTCATTATATGAAAATCTTTGGATCATAATGTTTTCTAAAGATTGGAATGCAAACATTTCCATATGCACCAAATACATTGGCAAGTTTACAAGGTGTAATAACAATGGTTTAAAGGCGCATGGGTTGATCATATTCGACTTCACGAATTAATACTTCGCATGCTATTTGCAAAGTTGCTTATACGTTGAATGTTTCATAGTCTCGAGCTATGTATTAGCAGTAAATCTTGTGATTAAGYGATT
This sequence comes from Picea mariana, assembly GCA_032191745.1. Classification (NCBI taxonomy): domain Eukaryota; kingdom Viridiplantae; phylum Streptophyta; class Pinopsida; order Pinales; family Pinaceae; genus Picea; species Picea mariana. Next base: position 125,104 of record JASDQU010103910.1, on the reverse strand, counting down.
AATTGACACGATAGAATTSGCATGGTAGATCGATAATTAATGCTGGTACTGTGTTTRGTTTAAACTTAACATTTGGCGCATAATGATCACATGAGGTGTTGGTTCTGACTCGAATGAATGGCACGTAGAAGTGGTGATTCACCCATTCACTGGTTGATGCATTTGTTTTAAATGATTATGGTTTTAACAGCTCTGTACAGGTCATTAATGCAATGCGTGGCGATGGTAATCCCACCACCTTCGCACGTATGGAGTTGTTTCCGGTCTCGTCGAGCATTCAAGCTATTGAAACCCTATCGTTTTCGCTCTGTGCATTGTTCATTCGGTGTGAACCCTACCATGAACAGAGGTTATGGCTCCTGTTGTGAGGGCCGAACCTAATGGATGCCAAGCACTGTTGACATTCGATGGTGCATGTAGTGACCTTGAAGAATTCGGGTGGCTTTCATTTATAAGGAAGTTCAATGGGTTTAATATCTCTGTGGCTCGGCAATTCGCACTGTCATTTGATGGCTGCCGAGCCAAAGTTGGAGATGTTCATCTTGAAATCACCGAACAATCTCTCAGCCTGGAGACTAGCCTGCCTGTTAAGGGACAAAAATGGTCCAAAAGCTACAAGGTAAATGATGTACCGTGGACATTGTTATTTCGGTCTCGGACAGTGAGGTTGTGCAACAGAGGTTTACCTGCGAAGATGTTGAAACCCCGCTGGTATGATCTCTTGATGATTATCAAGCAATTCGTCACTTGTGAAGGCAGGTACGGGTTTGTTTTCTTGTTCCATCTACGTTTGTTAATGGTATTTATGGGTTTCGAGCTTAGTATGCCGCACCATCTGCACCGAAGTTTATTCAAAATGGCTAAGAAGTACAAGCGAAGTCAGGCTGATACTAGCCTCTTTCATGTTGGGTTGATTAAAATGCTTGTTGTTTATGAATTGGGGTTACGTCGAGATTCCTGGAACAATTTTCTCAACCGTAATGGTTTTGAGGAATCAAACCCTCCACCGGTCGATAAGCCTATGGTATCCGAGAGTAAGTCTACCCCTGTACCCTACAGTGTTTTACTACCCGAACCTAAACCCGACTCACCTATGAATTCGCCTATGGTTGTGACTAAAGTTGCTAAGCCCATAACCACAAAGGCTAGAGCGAAGACTGCTGTCACAAACAAGAAAAATGCAAGGATGATCTCTCGCATGGAGAGAAATAATTCCAAGCCTCCTGCCAAAACAGAGCCTATCGTGGTCAGCGAGGACTCTTATTCTAGCATCGAGCACTTTCTCACCGAAGAGGGCTTCTGTGGTGACGAACCTCCTTACGATTTCGTTGAAAACTTGCCTCCTTGTCTACGGGATAACCCTGACTTTCCTGGTCACCTTATGAAACCCTAGGGGAATCATCAAACCCCCCTTCTGCTCAAAAGGTTGCTTCACCTTGCGACCAGTGTGGACTATGGTTAGAGAGATACTATTTGGACGTTCCAACACTGCAATCCAAAATTCATGATTTGGAAAACCAACTGGCAAAGCTCACTAGTCAGAATGCAAAGGTGCAGCCTGACGATAAAAATCAATGAACTGTTGGATCGATCTTGTTCAAAAATCTCGAGTCTGCTACTGCAATTGTCAATTCGAAATTGACATAGCTTCAGCAACTGTAATGGTATAACTTTCCCTCTTTTATACAGCATGCTCATAAGCTCTGTTTATATGGTTGATTTGCTCTGTCATGCATAAGTTTTGATTTTCGATTTCCGGATTGGTTGTGATTAGATTTAGTTAGATTGACCATAATTTGATTTGAGTATGTTGTTATTTGATATCTTTCTATTCTTGAAATACAAATGGTATCTCTGTTCGATTTGATTATATCTTGCACGATGCATATTGGTTAACTATATTAATTGTAATTTCTATGTTGGGACCAATTCGTATATCATTTGTTTCATAATCAAATTTCGAATGGATAACAATTGTTACGATGTGAGTTGTATTCCGATGATAACAAGTCTTTGATTCGATTACAGGGATGGATTGATTGTATCAAATCTTTTGATTTGTGTCTATAATTAAATGCCTCGTTTGATGACTCTGTCAAAACTCTGTTTGTCGACTATGGAGTGATCTAACATAAAGACTGTTGAGTCGATATTCATGGAGATGATCCGATTACATTGGGAACAATTCATACATGTGTTTTAATGGAATGATATCAATCTGCTGTTGTAATTTCAATTAGTCAATTACAGTTACGAATTTACTTGTGAATTATTTGAAACGCAACAAATGAAAACTGTGGTTGGATTCTATGGATACAGTGATGCGTGAAATCGTTAATGCTTTCTATATTGGTAATAATATGGATCATATGCTAATCGATAATGATGGTTTGTATCTCATACGATTTGGTTTTTTATTGATGGAATTCTTGGAACAGTCCTGTTAAGATTTGATTCGATTTTGAGAACAATTGGAAAAACAGAGCATTCCTATTTTGTATCAATTGTATCTCTACTCTATTCTGATTGTAGTCTGTTTGGTTTTATTTGATTTAATCATTAGTAATGTGTTGATTATTACAAAGTGATTAGGCTCAATTTGATTTGATTTATATCTGGTCATGTTACTATTCTAGACCAGCTACAGAATCAAACGATTCTGTAGCTAAGTCTATAGAGTCAATTTTGTTATTATTTTCTGAATAAAACAATCTTCTAACCTGATTCTGATGTCTATTGCAGGGCAATTCGAATTTGCAATGGATATCATGGGCAATTAGGAGATGATCTACAGATTCCACTTGCATTTTTAGTTACTTAGTTTAAGGGATTTTGGGATTACTCCCAGATTGTGTAAAACTGTTTACTATTATTCACAAGGATGTTTTACCTTGTGAGAAACCTATTTAAACCTATGATTTTGTAATAATCGAGCATCCTCAGTTGGGGAGAACAAGGATATGTGATTTTGATTCAAACTGGAGCAGAATTGATGCGTTGTTATAGCTTTTGCTTTTCAATATATCGACACTTTGTTCCACGTTTTGTATATCATTTTGGTTTCTGGTTTAGTATTACTTTGCTATCTAAATCGAATTCAAGTGATANAATTTCTTATTATTATGCATACCTTGTTACTTCCAATTTGATAAAAGACGTAACAGTTAAGGATTTAGTTTATGAATGATAGCTTTGTCTTCTTTATGAATTGAATTATCATATATGAATTTGTCGCATAATAGGTTTCCCTTTTGCATGAATTCATAATCTGAAGACTGTTATGATTTCTTTTATGTCTTGTTTGTCCTGTAACCTACTTCAGGAAGCATCATAGCTGATCCTTTGCAAGAATCTTAAGAGCTAAATGGTGTGAATTTCTTCCTCCAACCAGCTTACGAAGCAATCATACACAGGGCAGACTTGGAGCGTTTCCAGGTTAATTAGTTAGGTGTTTATTGTTTATGTTAAATAATTTAATACAAATGTTAGTTTAATTAGATTTATATTACATTGTTTAATATCAGTAAGACAGATTAGATTGTTTGATTTCAGTAGTTTTTATTTCTTTTTCATACAACTTAAAAGATAAAAAATAGATTCTTGGTTGTCTTAGGGCAGTGAGCACATGAGTTTTGCAGGTTTTAACTAAATCTGTAGGCTGTCCATAATGTCCATTTGTGAATAAGGAATAACGTAGCTGATAATTAAGTATTTGATTTAAGTTATTATAATCATAGTTAGTATCTTGTAAGTATATAATAGTTAGTAGTTTATAGTTAGATCAGTATAGTTAGTTTAAGTTTGTTTTATTAGTTTCTAGTTTCCTCTTTTTAGTTTGTTTTCCTTTTATTTAGTTAGTTAGTTTATTTAAGTTTGTTTTATTAGTTTCTAGTTTCCTTAGTTTAGATTATTTATCTCAAATCACTTTTCTCTTTGGTTTCCTTACGAGACCTCAGAGCGGCCA
>JASDQU010103910.1:97683-120771 GCA_032191745.1 Picea mariana | reverse complement strand
TTAGTTTAAGTTTGTTTTATTAGTTTCTAGTTTCCTCTTTTTAGTTTGTTTTCCTTTTATTTAGTTAGTTAGTTTATTTAAGTTTGTTTTATTAGTTTCTAGTTTCCTTAGTTTAGATTATTTAACTCAAATCACTTTTCTCTTTGGTTTCCTTACGAGACCTCAGAGCGGCCAACGGAGCCGTTAAACTCGTCAGGGTGGTCCATACCAAACGGCTTGGGTTATTTAGACAACCTCGGACCGGTTCCACTCTCCTAGTTGACGGATGGACTGTTTTTCCCGTCAACAGAGCAGTACTAGAACAACCTGTAGAAGGGGACATTGATCATCCATTAGCATTTTCCAGCAGAAAACTATCCACAACTGAAATCAATTACACTATTACAGAGAGATAGGGATTAGCCATGGTGTATGCATTGCATAAATTCTGACACTACTTGTTGGGAGGACACTTTAAAATGTTTAATGATCACTCTGTGTTGAATTACCTAGTCAACAAGCCAGTGTTGGCGGGGAGAATATGCAGATGGCTTCTCCTGTTTCAAGAATATGATTTTGAGATCATAGTTAAGCCAGAAAGAATGAATAAGGGCCCAGACCACCTGTCGAGGTTGGAGCATGGTGAAGAACCTACCAGTCTGGAGGATACACTACCGGATGCACAGTTGCTCACCATTAGAATGAGTTATGACCACTTCGCAGACATAGTTCAGTTCCGGTCAACAGGAATGGCTCCAGGCGAGTACATAATTCCTCAGAAGAAACATCTAGTGGTGAATGCTACATATTTTTCACTAATAGCTGGTCAGCTATATAAAATGGAACCATATGAGATCCTAAGAAGATGTGTGAAGGAGTAAAAACTCCCTATGATCCTCGAAGAATCTCATGAAGGCATTGCAGGAGGACATTACACAGGAAAAGCAACTGCGCAGAAGGTTCTGTGAGCTAGCCTTTGGTGGCCTACATTACACAAAGATGCTAAAGAATATACCAAAGCATGTGATGTATGCCAGCGAGTTGGAAAAACATTGCGAAGAGATGAGATTCCATTAGAACCACATATGACCCTACAAGAATTTTAAAAATGAGCCATTGACTTCGTGGGACCTATAAACCCACCAGGAAAGAGCACAGGAGAAAGGTATATTATCACTGTGACATAATACCCAACTAGATGGGTCGAAGCAAGAACAATCAAGGACTGTAGTGCAGCTACAACTGTGCATTTTATATTTGATGACATAATAACTAGGTTCGGATGCCCTAAGGTCCTTATTAGTGTACAAGGTACACAGTTCATCAATAAGACAGTTGAAGCCCTAACTGAAGAATTTGCAGTCCACCATCAGAAAAGTACACCTTACCATCCACAAGAAAACAGAATGGTTGAAGAATTCAACAAGATCTTGGAGACAACATTGACAAATATTTTCAGTGTGAACAGAGATGACTGGGATTTAAGAGTACCAACAGTACTCTGGGCTTATAGAACCACTTGCAATAAATTAACAATGTAGACCCCTTTCAAGTTGGTTTATGGTCTTGAAGCTGTTGTCCCAATGGATTACTTGGTACCAAGCTTACGAATTGTTGTATTTACAGACATGGATGATACTAGTGCTATTCATGAGAGGCTAGCACAGTTGGTCAAACTAGAAGAAGATAGATTCATTGCAAGCTTCCATCAACAAATTCAGAAGGAATGAGAAAAGGCCTATCATGACAGACACATCAAGAAGAATATATTCAGGAAAGGTGATTTAGTACTGGTATATGACAATAAGTTTATAAAACACCCAGGGAAGTTTAGAATGCATTGGCTTAGACCATATGAGATTGACTATGTTACAAAAGAAGGAGTTGCACAATTGAAGACATTGAAAGGCGACTGGAAGGAAGGCTTGGTGAATGGGAGTCGACTAAAGTTGTAATATTAAAACTAGCTGCTTTGCATCTCTCACTAGAATCAAGAAGACAAGGGTCCAGGTACCAGGTGTAGTTGAAATTGGGTACCAAACACAAAAAAGACAGTCTGCACAAGGATGGAAAGGAGGCATAAAGCAACAAGCAAGGGATGAACTGCGTAGTCGAAAGTTGAAGTAAAACAAGAGAATCAGATCTCAAGTGCCTCAGGATGAGTCACAGGTGAGTTTTGGGGGCCTGTTGGCCTTTGGTTATTGAAGGAAGTGAAGAAAGAGGAAGAAAAGTTAAAAAGTGAGCTTCGTGGGAGACACAGTGACTGTCACTGGGTCGAAGTGAGAAAAAGAATAGAAACGAGGGAGCGAAGTGCGGAAAAGAAAGACGTTGGATGAGGAGATCGAGGATGATAGATCAGTAAGGAAGATGGATCGATGATGACTCAGGAAGTGTAAAAATCCAACATTAGATGTCTTGGAGCATCATGAGATGAAGAAGGAAAGACAGGCTGGTGAAGCCTGGAAAGAATGGGTCAAGTTGACCTAGGGTTGTAGATACCTATTGTTTTGGTAATTAGGGTTTTGACACCTAGGTTTTGACCTGAGGCTGTCGGTGAGGTATTGTAATGTATAAATAGAGGTCGAGGGGACCTAGGTCAGGTCGATACTGTGGCTGATCCTTGTTATTGATTATTGTTCATTGGGAGAATATTGCATTATGAGTGAGAGAAGTGCCGAGAGAGAGAGCCTTATGGTATTGTAAGATATTCAGCTGGGTGCAAAGATCAAGTCTTGCAGCTGGGTGCGCAAGAAGGGGAGAAGGAGAGAGAGAAGAGAAAGGATCTGCTAGCCAAGAGCGTAGATCAAAACTGTAAGCTTTATCTTAATATATCATAAGCACAATTCTGTGGATGTATCCCTAGAGAGAGGGTGAACCACATACATATTTTGTTGTGTGTGTGATTGATGCTTTGAGCTCTATTGTTGTTATATTGTTATCTACATTATTGTATTAGATCAGATCTATAGCTGTGAAGGATAGATCTAGCTAGTTGAATGGTAGATGCATGTTATATTGTTGTTGTAATAAGAACCACATGATATTCCCCTAGTTGTAGACATCTCTGTCCTGCAACCCCCTCATAGCTACTTTGGATGAGGCTACATCTGCTTTGTAGGTGCTGTCAAAAGGGTCAGTAGCTAGGGATTGTTGGTGTGCTCTTGGAGCTAAACCTTGGTTCTGCCCCTGTGCCAACAGGTTGTTCAATGTAGACTTCTTCTTCAAGTTCCCCATTCAGAAAAGCCGATTTTACGTCCATTTGATACACTTTAATATTTTTGGAGCATGCATAAGTTAAAATCAATTGAATTACTTCCATTCTGGAAACTAGGGCAAATGTCTCTTCAAGGTCGATTCCTTCAACCTGTGCATATCCTTTACATACCAATATAGATTTATTCGTTTTAACATGTCCATGTTCATTCAATTTATTCCTGTATACCCACTTTGTGTTGATCACATTCTTATCCTTTGGTCTTGGAACCAATTCCCAAGTGTCATTTTTCTCTATTTGATCCAATTCTTCAGCCATGGCCTTATTCCAAAATTCATCCTTGCTGGCCTCTTCAAAACAGGTTGGTTCAATCGTAGATGAGAGTGCTAGGTGTATTTGTTATGGTGAATGGATTCTTCTTCTAGTCTCAACTCTTGCATATTTGTTTCCGATAATTTGATCTAAAGGATGATTCTTATATGCTCGTCTTCTAGGTGTCTTTGGAGGCACTTGTTGAACTTGCTCTTTTGCTTCTGTTGGATCTTCTTCATCTTCCCCTTCTACTTCCTTTTCATCTTCTTCTTCTTCTTCATAAAGTTGTTCCACTAATTCATTTTCTTCTTCCTTTAATTCTTGTCTGCTTGTTTCATCAATTGTTACATTGAGGTTTTCCACAACTTTTTTCAATCTCAGGTTGTAAAACTTGTATGTTTTCCTTGTACTTGGGTTACCAACAAGTAATCCTTTGTCCACACGAGAGTCAAACTTTCCCATTCTTCCATCTTCTCTTTTGATGTAGCATTTTCTCCCAAAAACTCTTAAGTGCTTCACATTTGCTGGTCTTCCTTTCCATAGCTCATAACGAGTTTTGTCAGTGTTGTTTCTGAGCATTACTCTATTTTCAATGTGAACTAATGTATGCACTACCTGTGTCCAAAAAATATCTGTCCATTTGGAATCCATTAGCATTGTTCGAGCCATTTCCTGTACTGTCTTGTTCTTTCTTTCAACAACTCCATTCTGTTGAGGTGTCATAGCAGTGAAGAATTGCCTTTTTATCCCATGATTGTTGCAGTAGTCCATAGATTCCTTTGAAGTGAATTCTCATCCATTATCAGATCTCAAGCATTTGATTTTTGAATCCATTTCATTTTCAACCATTTCCTTGTAGATCTTGAATTTTTCAAAAGCTTCTGACCTGTTCTTGAGAAAGCAATTCTTGTATAATCATCAACTAATAATATAAAATATTTATCACCTTTTAAACCCTTTTTTGTAGTTATTCCAACTAGATCTATATGCACAATTTCCAGTGGTCTTGTTGTTGAATATTCCTTTAATTTGAATTTGGTCTTTATTTGCTTTCCTTGTTGACAATGTTTGCATAAAGTGTTGGTTGGTTTCGTGATCTGGGGAATTTCTCTGACTGCTTCTCTTTTTCTTACTTTGACAAGGTTATCAAAATGTATGTGACCCATTCTTCTATGCCATAGCCAATTTTCATCTTTCTTTCCTAGACAACACTTTTCATTTCCAATTTCACTTACAACATATATGTTGCTTGAAGTTCTTGCAGCTATAGATATCAATTTTTCTGAACCTTCTTTTCTTATCTCGCACTTTTGTCAATCAAAAGTAACTTTATGACCTTGGTCACACATTTGAATCACACTTAGAAGATTATGTTTCATATCTTCTACTAGTAGAACATTTTTTTCCTTTGTATTATTGTTCCCAATTCTGACTATGCCTTTTCCAATGATTTTAGCTGAATCATAATTTCTGAAGGAGACTGATCCATCTCTTTTCTTTATTAAAGTAAGAAACCTGTCTCTATCACTTGTCATGCATTTTGAACAATCACTATCAGCATACCAACCATGTTTCTTTTGCTTAGCTTATAGAGAGAGTGTGCATTCTTCATTTCTATACTAATTCTACTTTCTTATCCATGTCCTTTTTTGAGGTTCTTGTCTATGAATGTTGTTATTCTATTGCGGTTCTCTAGCAGGGACTGTCATTCTGCAATATTTGGCCATGTGTCCAAATGTGTTACATTTGTAACATTCCACTTCAGTGCTCAATGATTCAAACCTGTTGTAACTTCTTCTCTGTGTTTCACTAGGCCTTCTTGGATAACCCTTTTGTGTATGAATTTCAAAGTTGTTTATGTTCATGTTGTTAGCTTTGCAATTCACAGATTTATGTCCAAAATTATTACATGCATAACATAAACCAAAAAACATAGTTTGATACCTGGGAGTTGAAGATCTTCTGAAAGGAGGTACTCTTATGAATTCTTCTTCTTCCTGAGGCCTATTTGTTAGTTAGTGATTATGAAATCTGAATCTTCTCGGTGGAGGAGTGTCCTTGTAATCTTCCTTGTATATCTTCATATCCCCTTTGATTGTTTCTGCATAGCTTTTTGGATATGTTTCTTTCTCAGTTGTTTTGGAGATTGATCCCTTTTTTGTCTTATTGTATCCAATTCCAGACTTGTCATGATGAGGTTTTTGACTGATGATAGTGTTATCCAAAAATTTTGAGTTGTTTTTCATATTTTTCTTTTGAAGATCCTTTCTTAATGTGAAAATATCTGCTTCCAAATTTTCAATGATCCTATCTTTTTCTTCTAGCTGTTCTTTGAGTGTTTCTTCAATTCTTTTATCTTCTTCTACTTGAACCTTCAAATTTGTGATCATTTGTTCTAGTTCTTGAGTGTCTTCTTTCTTGTCTAGTTTCACTTGTATTTTCTTGTTTTTATTGTTTTCTCTTCTGATAACTTCTATGGAAAACATCAATTATTCTTGGTATTCAACTTCTACCTCTTCATATTATTCTTTGGAGTCTTCTTTATCATAGTCTTCTATTGCCATGAATATAACTCTTTTTGTCTCACTATCACTGACTTCATCTTCATCTGATGATGAGATGTCTTCTTTGGTGCATAAGATTTTTTTGAAAACTTTCTTTGTGGTTCTTTTTCCTTTATATGTTTGTTTGTTATTTGAGTAACCTTCATCATTTATCTTTTTCTTATGAGGACATTCGTTAGCAAAATGACCAATACCATCACAATTAAAACAAATCAAATTAATCTTACCTATATACCTACCATTGGTTCCCTTGTTCAATATTTTGACAAAGTTGACCACTCCTTCATCATCTTCTAAGACGTGACTGCTGCTGCTAAGTTCTTTTTCTTTTTTCTTTGACTTTTTGGATGCTTTGAAGGTTGCTTATTTTATATCTAGATTTTCCTTTTCAGTTCTCGTTTTATATGCTGTGAAGATTCCATGTAATTCATCTGTGCTTATTGAGTTTAGATATTCTCTTTATTCTAGTGCTAATATCTTAGGGTCAAATCTCATAGGATGAGATCTTAGTACCTTTTGAACAATTATAGATTCTTTGATTTCTTCTCCCAATCCTATGATTGCATTTACTGTTTCATCAACTTGTAAAAAGTAAGATGCAATATTCTCATCTTCCTTCATCTTAAGTTGTTCGAACTGACCTCTATAAGTTTGAAGCTTTGCTGATTTGACTTTTGAATCTCCTTCATAAATATTTTGAAGTTTGTCCCAAATCTCTTTAGCGAATTTACAATGTGAAACTTTGGTGAATATCATTTCACTAAGACCATTCAGAAGTGCATTTGTGGCTTTGGGATCATTCTGATCGAGTTTCACTACTTTGTCATTTGTTGGTGGAACTGCTGGTACTGTGTATCCATCTACAATTGATTGCCAAATTTCAAATCCTTGTGCCTGTATATATGTCTTTATCCTTATGCTCCAAAATACATACTTTTGTCCATCAAACTGTGGTATTCCATTTTTATACAAGTTTTTTCTCTCCATGATCTTCCTTTCAGTGGTTAAACTGATTTATGAAGGAACCGACTTTGATACCAATTGTTGGATTACTGAGAGGGGGGTGAATCAGTAATAGAGAAATAATATTTTTTTTCTTAAAAAATTCAAGTCTTATATCAATGTAGAATTATCATCCAATAGTTATAGAGTAAATAAACAATGAACAAATGATAAATCACACATATACACAGTACACCAATGCTTTTACATGGAAACCCAAAGCGAGAGAAAACCACGTAATGCTTTTTCTTATATGTATTGAAGAATTACATTCATTGGAAACACCAACTTCCTTTGTTTTCCAGTTTCAACTGGAAGGAGGCTCCAGCCACCTAGTTTCTCAGGCTAGAACCTGAGGGAAGCTCCAACTTACCAATTCTCTAGCTACAAACAGAAGGAGGCTACAACCCCCTAAGTTCTCCGACTACAACCAAAAGGTGGATACAACCACCTATCCTTGCCCCGTCCAACCACCCTGAAATATAAATGCCAAATGTAGACAACCTGTCACTGTCACTGAATCAACCACTTCCACTGTCAACCTGTCACCGTCACTGAATCAACCACTTCCACTGTCAACCTATCATTGTCAACATGTACCAATAACCTATAACAACCTGTACCAATCAACCTACACCAAACAACCTGTACTAATAACCTGAACCAACATGTACCATGCATCAACCTTGACTCATCAAGATGTACCAACAACATCAACTATACACCTCATGTATGTGCCAACTCATCAACTACTTTTCTCAACCATGTACCCAACATGTACCTCAACCATATACCAAAGAAATACACCAATATAACCATCAAAAGTTATCTAACAATTCATCACTCTATCCATAAACCAAATACCATAAACCCTTACATCAAACCATGTGCCACAACCTCACTGTTATGTAGCCTCAAGCTAAACCAACAACTTCAACAACACATTACAACCAAAAAACCAATACCCATATGCCAAATACCAACAACAAAATACCAACTGTATCCCTCAAAAAATATGATATATGCAACAGTATTGAACATCCATTACCATCTCAAGAGATAAACCCTAGCTCACAAAACATACCTCAAACACAATGTGCCATATCTCTCAAAAATAGACCTCAACCATGTTGCTGCTGTGATTTTTCTGCCACACGTTTTCTGTCGCAATTTTTCTGCCGCACTTTTTCTGTCACGCTTTTTTTGCCGCACTTTTTCGGTCGCGATTTTCCCTCCACACTTATTTCTGCCACATTTTTCCTGCCGCACTTTTTCTACCACATTTTTGTTTCCGCACTTTTTCTGCTGCACTTCTCTTGCCGCACTTTTTCTACTACATTTTTGTTTTCGCACTTTTTCTGCTGCACTTTTCTTGCCGCACTTTTACTGCTTCTCTTTTCCTGCCGCACTTTTTCTGCTGCAATTTTTCTCTATCAATAATACCTGGCCAAATAACCTTTCACAAAAATAGATATTCAATGATATTCAAGTGTGTTTAAATGAGAGATCCTTGCCTCTTATTTATAATTTCATGTAGCATCACACTTTCCTTATTTTAGGGATTTTTCCATTTACTTTATTATTTAAATAATTTCTTTTGAAAACACTTGACTTTTGGGGGTTTCTATATGACTCATGAGGGTTCTTCAACTTCATATGGCCATAACTCTCTAACTGTGAGGAGTTATGTGACATTCCACATACCATCGGAAATGGAATGACAAACATTATCCATCTAGGATAGTTTCATTGACAAATTTACTGAACTTAATCTCATTATTCCACAATTAAGCATGGGTTCTCTAACCATACTTCTAGGATAACTCAATCCACAAAGCATCCTCCTGTGAGGAATTTCACCATAAGGGGGGCACTTTGGAGTTCATCAATTTGTACTTCTTATCAACCATGACAAGACAATAATGAGTCATCTTTACATCAAACAAACTTACGTCCATTACCCAAACCTTTGTGCTACTGTGATTTCTTCAAGGGTTGACGTCAATGCCAACCAAACTTAATCTACACCCCCTTACCTATGCCTCCTAGGTAATTATTTATACATATTTTTATCTTACCAGCCATTACATTCTTAAACCAAAACCCTAACCCTATCCTAGCTAGGTCTTCTTGCATGTGTTCCTCACATGCTTTACTCTTCTGCATGCTCATATGTTTTACACGTGTTGATCCTTCTGCATGCACATTCGCCTCCCACGTTGTGCCTTTCCCTCAAAGGTGGCATGCACCCAAAATTGGATCCTCTCTTAAGCTTCACATGCCTCTTTGATTTCCCTCAAATTCAGGTCTGTATAAATAAAAAACCTAGGGGATCCTTGTCTAAGCCCCTTTCTATCTTAATTTCAAAATTTTTGGGCACTAGCCCCTTTTGTTTCGCCAAAATATCATGTGACCATGAGCTAGAACCAGGAGCTTACCTAAATGGCACTTATTCAGAGCTTTGAGACTCTGACACTCCAGAACTTTAGACTTCAGAGGTTTCTCCCTTGACAAACTTCAAATCCATCGAATGATGAATTGGTGAACTCTCGAACGGGCGCTTCTTCGGTGCTCTAGAGCTTCAGGCTTTGAAATATTTTCCAACAAAAAAAAACACTGCCTTTGAACACCAAAGTGGTGAAACCCCGAACGAGTGCTTCTCTAGAGCTTCGTTACTCTGGCACTCCAGATATTCGGGATTTGGAATATTTCCCAACACAACACAACACTCCCCCCCGAACGTCGAAATGGCGAACCCACGAACTGACGCTTATCTAGAGCTTCATTAATCTGACACTACAAAGCTTTGGAATTTGAGACTTTTCTCCGCTCCAACACACAACACCTCCAAACTGTCGAATGTCGAACCGGTGATCTACGAATCACACTCCCCATCAACCAATGACTAGCATCCCCTCTAGAACTCTGGGCTTCGAGAGTTTTGAGTCTCTAATACATGCTGCCTCACAAATTTATGAACATCAAACTGGTGATGGGTTGAGATCTACGGTTCATGTGTCCCCGTCAATGGATGGACTGGATTGAATTTGGGCTTTGGGAATTTTCACACCATAACACCTTCCACCCACAATCCTTTGGAGAGTCAAATATTTGAACACTTGATAATCTACGGACATGTGTCCCCCAATAATGAATGGTATGGATTGACTCCAGACTTCAGGACTTCGAGGAATTCTTCCCTTTGTGCAACAATGACCGACTTCTCTCGAAGTGTTGAATCTATGAACTGTGAGATCTACAACTCACATTTTCCTATGCTCAGATCCAACGATTGGGATCTGATCTTCTCCACAACAATCCTCCTCCGGTCTAGGGTTTGATCCAATGACCCATATTTTTCCATGGCTAATCCAATGGTCAGACATTCCTCCCAGTGATCTACGACGTAGATTCACCATAGGACTTCAGAGCCTCAGGGATTTTGTTGTTAGAAAAATAGGATTGTGGAGAAATAAAATAAAAAAAATGCAGAAATAAAACACAGAAGATACACAATACAATAGAGACATAGATATACATGGTTCACGTAGTGTGGGCTACATCCACCAAAGAAATTTCCAGGTCCTTCCTTTATTATTTTCCAGCAAATGAAGGGATACAACCTACAACAAACCCATTGTAACTTCCTCTTCTTTCTCTCACAATATCCTCACTCAAAATACAATATTCACAATGATACATAGCTGCAATACATTTCCCTCATAATAGAGGGTTTCCTTCTAGGGAAAAAAACCCTAACATAACCTCTACCATCAGGTATACGACCTTACAATGAACTATCCATATTTAATATGAAATTATAGTATACATTTACAAGGAAAATTTTCCTTTGTGGGATTCCACCCCAAACCCCTGCCCGAGACCTGCTTACCCTTGGACTCCCTAGTCGGGGCGATATCCCCCCCAGACCTTACAGTGGGGGTAACCCCCCTTGTTGGTTATCAATTCCCTTCTCGGGTTATCTGAATCATTGACCTAGGGTTCATGTCATTCAGAAGGCAACACAACACCCGAAAGGCGCTGCGCAGTCTCACCTGAGATAGCTTTAAATGGGTGGTTGTAAGACTCAGGTGTTTATAGCCTAGGATAGAGTAGGGGATAAGGGGTTTCTTGATTATGTCTAGATACCATGAGTTGTAAGGGGAACTACTTGTTCCTTGGATTCACATACATATATCCCACAGTTTAATTTAATCAAAGTATAAATAGATTCATAACAATGTATTAACTCATTCATCAAGATTAACCGTTAATTTATGAAAGAAAGAAGAGACATGCATAAATTTAACACATTGCAT
Source organism: Picea mariana (assembly GCA_032191745.1). Taxonomy (NCBI): domain Eukaryota; kingdom Viridiplantae; phylum Streptophyta; class Pinopsida; order Pinales; family Pinaceae; genus Picea; species Picea mariana. The sequence goes on along the minus strand of JASDQU010103910.1, from coordinate 109,381 downwards.
GAGGGTTGTCGTGGTTCACCCCCTCCTAGGCCACATCCACAGAGATTTGGCTCTTGGCTCTTGTATTATGATAGTTCTGCATTTCCGGTGCCTCTCGCTTACAATTCTCTACAAAACTAGGTAAGATCTATGTGAGGTGAACTAGATCGCACTAGGCTCCATAGCCTATGATAAAATCCTTAGATCTACCTTCCCTCGTATCTCCTTTGCTCAATAGCTTACAAAATCGGTTCATACAGCTAAAAACATTAAGGAACTACTAACAACTACTAACGACCATCCCTATATGATACTTTCGTATCTATATTTATACATTTTGGGCTCTTAAACCTTTTATATAATATTACCAAAACCCTAACCCTTCTTACATTAGGTCTTTCTCCCATATGTATTTTTTTCCTCCTCCAGCTATCGCTTTCCTTTGTGCACGCTTTCTTGCATGCACATGTGCTATTCTTTTGCTAGTTGTTACTTCATTTTTCTGCACTCTTTCTTTCTGACGATCGTTCTTCTTTCCCATTTGGCCTGGTGCCAACAGGCCCCCAACACTGACATGTGACTCATCCCAAGTCACCTAATTTATCTATGCTTCCTATATCTCCTTGGTGATTGTCTGGAACTATTCCTACAACTATGCTGCTTTTGTCAGTGCCTATGCGGTTTTCTCCTTGATGGTGTTGACCGTCTAAGCTGCCACTTCCTTGCTCATTAGTCCTACGCATTCTAGATGAGTCTGTTCTATCTAGTTTCTGGCTTCTTTTGCCTATGCAAGTACTTCTTCTACCCATTCCCACAATGGTTCTATTTGAGCCTGATGCTCTTGTTTCTGTGTTTGCGCAGTGATAAGTTCTGCCTGTATCTTCTTCAACTCTTGCATTCCCTTGACCCATTCTAGAATTGGTATGGTCTTATGTCTCTACTTGAGTTCTTGGAACATTGCATTGATCCTCTCCTCCTCCTTGTCCTAGTGTTGGACTTGTGGATCCTCGTCTAGCCTTGTCCAAAGTTGTGCTGCTTTATCCAGCAAGTCGGCTGCCATGCTGACCTATTTTTCTGTCTCCTGCAATTGTATTGTTGCTTCCTTTGCTCCTTCACTGCTGGTGGAGTTGTTAGTCTAATCTGTCTGTGGAGAGTCTCGATCTCCTTTTGATACTGATCAATTTCCTACACAATCTGTTCGATCTTCTCTGTGGCTGGGAATTCATTTCCTTGCGCAGTAGTTGGAAGTTTCGCAAAAAATTATTCCACTATGCGTTCTTTCTCCTCCTTAGTTTCCATTTTGGCCTGTGCACAAACTATTTCCAGCGTGTCATGCTTCTTTGTTACTCGTTGTATCTTGACTAAGTTTTTATGTGCTCATGACTATAGCTCATGGTCGATGCTAACCCATAGTTTGTATAATTATCTTGATGGCATCCATGTCAATACCAATTGGATATGATTCAAATCCTTCAGTGGTGTCTGTCCCACAATTTCATCCATTCTCGGCATGTTATGCTTTATATAAACCGAAGAATGTGCATGTCATATCGAAAGAACTGGGTCACGTTCTTCTACCTCCACCCTTTTTGTGGTCTGTGTGGTCGATGGCTCTATGTCTCTACTGATACTCATGATCTAGGATTCCTCGAATTTCTTAAGGAGCTGTCCCATTTATGTCAGTTCCTTCTGCAGTTTATCCCTGTGGTGTGTGACATGATCGAAATTTTCTGCGAGGCAGTCTTGGACCATCCTAGCAATCATATGTCCATCATCCTCCATGATTGTGTAATTCGATGGTGGATGTTGTGCCTTCATTTTCTTGCACGCATCTGTGTCCTGTACCGCTACTTTCTTAGTTCACCCTAGTTCATGTGTGATGGGGTTCGATGCGGTTTCCTATGCTCCCTCAGCTAGTTTTTGATGTCCATTGGTTGACTGAGTAGTTTCTGTCCTCCCCTTCTAGGTCCCTGGCTGCTCTGAGCCGTCATATTTCTCAGTCGACTTGGTTTGGCCCATTCTATGTTTCTTGGGTACTGGAATTTGTGGAGGGTGTGTTTCCTCTTGCGTAACCCCTCCCTCTGTTGTTTGTCCCAGTACGTCTCTGGGTATGGTTGGAATCCTCCATTCATCAGGCCATTTGCTAATGATCATGTCTATATCACCCTTGGTGATGCAGTAGTGCATATGTAGCCACCTTTTATCTAGTTCATGCCTTGGTTGTATCCACATGGCTTGTCGCCTAGCCCAAAAATTGGTGATGCCCCCGTATCGTGCGATAGCCTCTGGTGTTATTCTCCATGCTTAGCTGATGGCTTCCTGTATCTCCCATAGGTAAGCTTCAAATACTATTCCATTTCCCTTCTTATGCTTGGCTAGTGGCACAGATCTTAGGATGTGATATCTTTCTCCTCTTGGCTGTTATGTGGTACCAAAGACGACATATTTTGGTTCTTGCCATCCCATGAAATATATGAGAGTGATCAACCATGAGTAATGAAATTTCGTACCTACATCTTATGCGTATTTGCAGTCTACTTGGAACAAGTTTGATAGGTATGATGCCCAACTCATGAAGGTGCCTTCTACGCACTAAGCTGCAACAACAATGACTCCGGCCGATACTTCGAATTTGCGGCATTTTTGTAGCAATTTGAAGGCTAAGATTTTTTCTCCCAATTGTGTCACGAAATTATTGATACGTTTAATTACAATGCTTCTTGTTCCCATGTCGGTGCCATATTTCTTCTTCATCTCTTCTGCCAATGTTTTTTCCTTGGACTTATTGTCTAGAATTAGCGTAGGATCCATACCCCCGGTGGGTAGGCCTGTTATCTGCATGATAAGTTCGACATTTATGGGGATGGGTTTGTCCAGCCATATATCCCCTCCATGCATAACTGCTAACAGTTTCTTGATGCATTCCATCGCATATTGACCTCTGCCAAAGTGTGGTATCTTCACCAACCCTAGAATTTTTGTTCTATCCAGTCCAGTGGCCCACTGGTGTGGTTGAGTGATGGTTTATCCGAGTTGGTTCATGACTATTTTCTGCATAAAGATCTGTGGTGAAAGCTTTGGATATTTAGTTTCATCTTCTATGTCATGGTCATAATACTTGAGCTTCCCGACGTGACCTAATAGATGTGGGTCCACCTATACTCCCTCTAGTATGCGAGGTAGCACAATATTTGTAGTCGATTTCTTTCGAGGTGAGATCAATATCTGAATTCAGTCCTCCTGCTACAATGGTTGGCTCGAGGTTCCAACAGATTCTGGTTTCTCCTTCACCATCCATTCTGCCCAAGTCTTGGCCATTTCACCCGTCGGCTCGGCCAAAAAAAAAATTGGGATGGGTATTTGTGGAACGTCTAGTTGCACTGTTGCTTCCAAGTTTTGTGCACTTCCGTTAGATCCTATGGCTTCTTCAGGATTTTATGGTGGGTTTATTCTTCTTTGTTCTGAGGCTCATGCACTACTGCTGGTGTATCTTGTTCCATGTCCTCTGTTTGTGGTTGCAGAACCTCCTCTAGTATGGGTGTGGACTCTACTGGGATTTCCTTTGGCGATGAGATTTCATCAATATCGATGATCTATGGTGGTTTTTGTTCACTTTCGTCTAGTGGTCCTCGGGACCTCGTCTGAGCCCTAGTTGATCTTGTTGTTTGGCCTGGTTCTGCGAGCTTCGGTGGTGCCATAATGGTGTCTATCGAATGTTTTCTGAGTTCGAATGGCTTCAGTGAGGTCTATGGTTTCACTCTCTTTGTTCTTCCTACTGCTATTATTTTTCTATTCTCCTTTCATGAATAGACTAATTTCTTCGGTGCTCATGTGTTGTATGGGCTCATCATGAAGCTTGTCAAGGATACTTCCTCCATCATGCGATTAATGCACCATAATTGTAGGTTCAATGCATCCACAATAGTTTCGTACTTGCCATTATGCCTGCTCTTCCATCTGCAGTTGGAATGTTTAATGTGACATCCCATCCGTCCTTTCCTTTCTTTAATTATGCTTCATGTTTCCCTGTCAGCCTACTTTTTCCATCTTTCCTTTTCCCACTTGTTTCCTTTTTTTATATGGTTGTTATCGTTTCCCTCATTTTTTATTTTTTTACTGCACGGTGGGTGGTTGACTATCCTTGTATAGCTTCATTCGGATCCTGTTGATCATTCCTCTAAGTTCTTCTCCTGCTAGATCTCTTAACTATACAACTCCTCCATCCGTGATAGATTTTACCTTGTATTGTCCTAGCCAATTCATTTTGAGCTTTCCTAGATGTTGCAACAATTTACTGTCATAGAGTAATACTAGATATCCTTCCTTGAACGTCTTCCTCTTGATGTGGCGGTCGTGCCAATCTTTGTCTCTTTCTTTCTGTACTTGTTGATGGAATCCTACCAAGATTCGGTCTTCCTCCATCGACAGTAACTGATTCAGTCTTTCCTATACTGCACCTCGTTCTGTCATTTGTGTAATAGCTGCTACACATAGGCTGGGTATTAAAAATTCTAAGGGTACTACTTCTTCTTAACCATAGACTAGTTTGAATGGTGTGTGGCCAGTCAAAATTTTGTATGTGGTTCTATACACCCATAGTATTGTTGGCACCTTGAGATCCCAATCATCCCAGTTGACGTTGTATATCTTTGTCAAGGCATTTTCTAGAATTTTGTTGAAGGATTCTACTGTGCCATTTTCTTGTGGATGATACGGTGTGATTTTTTGGTGATGAACTTCAAACTCTTCCAACATCGCTCAGATGGTGCTGTTTATGAAGTGCGTTCCTTGGTCGCTCATCAAAATTCTTAGGCACCTGAATCTAATAATTCCCTGTTCAAACAAAAAATGTGTAGTTGTTTTTGCGCTACAATCTTTTACTGGTGTGGATTCTGCCCATCTTGTTAGGTATTCCATCATAGTGATAATATATCTCACCCCCGTTCTTTTGGCTGGTGGGTTAATGGGTCCCATGAAGTCTATCACCCATTTTTCGAATGCCTAAAGTTTCACTTGCATTCGTAGTGGCATCTCGTCCCTTCTATTGGGTTTGCCTACCCTTTGATAGACATCATATTGCTGACAATATTCTTTCGAGTCTCTATGGATCATTGGCCACCATAATCCTACGTGTAGTACCTTCTTTGTGGTATCTTTTCCTGCATAATTCCCTTCTACTATTCCCTCATGGGCTTCTGCTAAAATTCTTGGTTGTTCATGGTCTAGTACGTATCTTCGTAAGATGCTATCTATGCCCATCTTGTATAGATGTCTTGTGATCAATTGATAGTTAGATGCGTGGACTACTAGGTTCTTCTTCTGCATAGTGGTATATTCTTGCGGCGCAATACCTGTGCTCAAGTACTGGATGATCTCTTTGAAGTAATCGCCAACAATCTATACTGAGAATAGTTGTGCATCTGGAAAGTTGTCTTATTCGTTGGTTCCTCTCCATTTGTGACCCTTGATAGGTGGTTAGGTCCTACATTCAGTTTTCCTGGTTTAACTATTACCTCAAAGTCAAATTATTGAAATAAAAATAACCATCGAAATATTCTCCCCCCTAACACTGGATTGTTGACTAGTTATTTCAGGGCTGAGTGATTTGTAAACATCTTAAAGTGTTTTCCCAATAGGAAATGTATGTATTTCTATAGTGCATAAACCATAACTAGGCCTTCTCTCTCTGTCATGTTATAATTATGTTCTGAATTTGATAATTTTCTGCTTGTGAATGCTATCGGGTGATCCAAGTCACCTGCTCTTGGTTGTGCCAAGATAGCTCCAAGTGCTATCGCTAATGCATCTACATGTACATGGAAAGTATTCTCCCAATATGGAAATACCAATATTGGTGTGGTGACCATCTTTTCCTCCAGGGTATCCAGACTGTGTTGGCACTCATCGTTCCATTGATACTTTGTATCCTTCCTTAACAGTGTTTCCATTGGCGCTATAATCTGTGTGTAGTCTTTGATGAATTTCCTGTAATATCCCATATGTCCTAATGTTTCTCTTAGTTGGCAGACTATTTTTGGCGTCGGTAGATTAACAATGACTATGATTTTGGCCGAATCCACTAGAAAAACCTGTTTGCATACTATGTGTCCCAATAGTATCCCAAATGGTGTTCCAAATATGCATTTCTTGATATTCAGTGATATCTGGCACTATCTACATCATTATAACATCAGTCGTAAAACTTCCACATGGTCATTTACTAAACTATACAATGTCCAATAATCCAGGTATACTTCAAGGAATTGATGGATGAATTCCTTAAATGCTGCGATGACCCCTCTAGAAAATATCATAGGTGCATTCTTCAGTCTGAATGGTATGACTGTATATGATAAGATACCTATCTTTTCATAAACGTGGTCTTGTGTCTATCCCTCTGTGCTATCTTAATGTGATGATATCCTGAGAATCCATCGGTGAATAAGTAGGCTTCATGGCCTCCTAAATTCTTGATTACTTCATCCTTGAATGGTGTGTGGAATGGGTCGTGTAGGCATGCATCATTCAACTTCCTCAAGTCCACACATATCCTGATCCCTCTTCCCTATTTCATGTCCTATACTACCATCAGGCTTATCCATTATGATTCTTAGACTGGTTTGATGATGCCAACCTCGAGCATCCTATCGATCTCATCTTTAACTTTATGTTTATATATGGGATTCAATCTATATGGTTGTTTTTAAATGGGTATTGCATCAGGTCTGAGTGGTATCTTCATTTCTCCTAATTCTTCGGCTATGCCTTTCATGTCTGTAAAGGTTGTGGGAAAAAGGTCATTGTATTCGCGCAACAATTCTGTGATACTTTATAGTGTCTGTTTGTCCCAATAATCTCCAATGCTGACCATTTTGGGTTGCTCGACAGTCCCTATGTTAACCTTATTTATCTTGATTGGAGCAGAGATGGCCTCTGACTCTAAGGGTTTCCCTTCCACATCTCTCTCACCTTCGACTTCTTTGATCTGAATATCACACGGATCATCTTCCTTTGTTGCTTCCTCCTGTAAGTGGTAGCATGAAAGTAGATCCTTGACTATCTGCTTATTTTTCTATTATACCTCTGTGATAGCTTCTACTTCTAGTTCTTCAATGAATATGATGTTTCTGATCCATTTCAGGGTCGTGTCCATGTTGGGGTTCTCATGCTCGAATGAGAAAGTGACTGTAAAGTTTTGTTGGAGTGTTGCCCATGTCTTGGTTCCTTTACGCATTTCCTGGTCCGTATACCAATTCAGTGTTATGCCCTCTAAAGTATGAATGAAGTGGTGAGACCATTCCCTTGGTGGCATCATTTTCCAACGCGTTTTACATGCCTCCAAGTGTTTTTCTGATGTGCCTAGTCCGTCATATTTCTTTTGTTTGTTACCTATCTATTTTGCGCCGAACCTTATGCCCAATAATCACTTACATTGGTACCAATTTGTGATAGTCTCTTTGTGTGCACCCCACCATCTTGTGGGTGTAGCCTTTAGTGCTAAATCTAGTTCTAGCAATCTCTGGTTTTCTAATACTTCGTCTTCATATTGTGTCAAGAAAGTTTCCAAATCATTTAGCCCGTGAAAACTTGGTGGTTCTCTGATTTCTGTGCCAATCCACCTTACTACGTGATCTATTCTGACACACCTTCTCATCGATACTTCATGTAGTCTTTGCTGCCAGTTTTCTAACTTGGTGTCTGAGTCTGTTATGCATGAGTTAATGCTCTGCTAACTGAGTACCCCATCTACAGTTGGGTTTATATAGTCTGCATTGTGCGTAGTTGTTCTATACAATTGGATGTTCTCTTCTAAATCCAGACAAGTGGGTTCTACGAACCTCTTTCCTTCTGATCGATCAAGTGGGGCTATGACCCTATAGTCCCCCAACTCAAATGTCATTTTTCTGGTTTTTAAGTTAATTATGGCCTAGTTGTTGATCGCCCAATCCATACCAAGTAGCGTCGGGTAAGGTGTTGTGCCATCTACTATTTTGATGACTTCAAAGTCAGCCTTAGTGCGCACATGATCTAGATATACCGTCACTCCTTTTAGTCTACCTAAGGGTGAGTCTCTATGGTTATTTGCTAGATTTAATTAAACACTTGAGTATCCCAATGTAGGTTCTCCCATGCATTTCCATGTAGCTTTTGGTAGTACATTCACTTTGGATCTTAAATATAGTATAATATCTCCCATATTGAAATCCCCAATGTTAGAATTTAGTCTAAATTCCCTACTTATTCTTCTTCTTGTGTGTAGGTGGTTGAAAGTTTTCAATTTTGGCTTCTGTTCCATCTCGTTGCTACATTGTTCTAGTATGTTTTACAATATTTTGACATATGAAGGATCACTTAACATTTTGATGCATGATTGAAAAAAGTCTTTGATCATACATACTTGTTCCTTAGGTTGTATTCTGTTGGTATGGTCTAGTGATGGCGGCATTTCATATTTCGAAGCTTCCTTGCTCTGTTGTGCAGTCGGCACAATGTTCTCCTTCTGGAATTATTTTTGGGCTTTTGTAAAGATCTCCTTCTCCTTATGCGTGATGAACTGCTTCTTGGGGTTGGTGTTCTTCTTTACCCATTGGTTCTACGTTGGTTTCTGTAGAACTTCATCATTTCCTATTTTCATTCCTCCTCGAGTGACTATATTGATGTTTCGTCCATCATCCATTGTTTTGGCTGAAATCCACTGAACATTCTGGTTATTTTGATTCCTTTTTTCCTGGATATTTACAAGTAATGTCGTACATTCCTCCGTATCATGGTCTGATGCGTGACAATATATATAAGTCGTTGGTGGCAGTGGACACTCTCATGCATAATGTCCTGGTTGCTGGCAATTGTGACATGTAAAAAGTCCTCTGTAGTGTCTGAAGGCTCCTCTAGCCCGTCCTACTCCTCTATAAGCTGAGCGGTCACCTCACGGTGGTTTATACTATGATCCCTGATTATACTGCACAACATTGTACTAGGGTTGTGTTGGGTTGTACTGCAGTTGCGCATTATTGTAAGGTTGCGACACAATATTATACTATTGCTGCACAATGTTGTATGGTGTTGGGGTTTGATTGAACTGCGGTGCTACTTGCCCAGTCATAATTTCTTCCTGTAGCCTGTATGCATCTGATTTTGTTTCCAACATCAGCTCCATAGTTCTGCAATCTTTGTCGTCATGGCTGACTGACTTGAAAAAGGTGCAATATGAGTTCTTTGGGACTGTTTGGTATTTCTACATCATCATGTAGTGGTAAGGGTCATGACCCAGTTTCTTGCATATTTCACACCATAATCCTCCTTGTGGTAGTGGGTTTAGCATCCCTGTCACCATATATTGTGCGAATGTTGGGCAGTCATTCTTATGGTGTCCTTCCATCCTGCAGGTAGTGCACAAAACGACTTCTCGTTTGTCCTTGTTCTTATTTTGGTTCAGCTGAAATGTTAAGTTCTTCAGATCCTCCTTCAGTTCTTCGATAACCAAGTCTGTTTGCTGGTACTGATTCTCTTCCAATGGCAAGGCTGCCTATAGAGCCTCTACCTGAGTCTAAAACTTATGTTGTCATAATGGATATTTTAAGTGTGGGAGTAGTCAGTTGACAAACAGGTGTCGATGTTGCATATCGATCATAAGGTATTTTAACTTTCCTTTTAATCTCTTGAATCTTTGATCAATCTCCCATACCGATTCTCCTAGTTTTTGTATTATTTCAATCATCTCGTTCATGTATTGATCCACTGATCTCATCTTCTGGAACTCATTTATCAATAGTTTCTTAATGTCGACCAGTGTCCTTGTCGTTTCAGGAACATTGTTCGTGTCTAGACACATGTACCAATCTAGTGCTAGGTCTCTTAGCATAATCTCTAGCTGTGTGAGTTTGGTGTCTTCATCAATGATCTTCTTTGCTTCCCAGATCTTTGCACAAATGAATAGATGCTTCTCAGGGTCTTTTGTTGCTTCTCCTTGAAAATCTGGTAATACGATAGTAGGATCATATCCTACCATTCCAAATACTAGGCTAATGTCTCCTCTGCATAGTGTAGATACTTGACTAAGGTTGCTTGAACTTGCTCCTCTAGTTGTTGTTCCTTGTGTAGATGTACTTCCTATTGTCGGACTTCCTCCGAACTTTGGTTGTCTAAAAGGTGGTGTTCTCTTTGATGTATTGGTCGCACATGGGTTTATGGGTTCCACACTGACATTAACATTGAAGGGATGGCTATCTTATCCTCTTATTCTTGGGCCTCTTGTTTTCCTCTCATATGTGGCACGTAGGATTTCCTCAATCTTCTCCACATCCCGGAGATCCTCTACCTCTTCCTCATCACCGGCCAAGCCCTCCCTCTTGGCTACGACTCTCTTCTTGGTATTCACCTTATATTAGTAGGGTTCTTCGCTACGTGTCGTTCTTGATGACACCAAGATCCACTTGAGTTGGTTGTCATCCATCAAGATCGGGTCCAATGGTTCCTCCTCCTTCTTCTCCGTATACTACCCTCCTTCCATTCCTCCTCTCTCTGTGAGTGCTTCCCCCCTTCCCCCATGCATGTAGGGAAGTCTAGCTATCTGATTCCATTTTCATTACACCTTTTTTATATAGTAGTATCTTGATAGAAGTATATAGTGATCGAATGTACCTTCCTCTAGGTCCTCGTATGAACTCTTGCTCAGCTACCCTATATGACTTTGCTGTGTCTACCGCAAATTCTGTGATAAAGCCTATCACAATACTGTCAAGCCAAAAGTCGACTGCATGGGTGAATTTGTTGTTCACCTGCTATAACCATTGGATATTTACTGGAGTCCAATATAGCTGTCAAATCTAGTTCGTCATGTGTTTACCCTTTAACCTTAATATCCACTCCTGTAGTAGATGCGGAAAATCACAGAAAAATACTTCATGTAAATCCGTAAATATGTATTTATCCAGGTATTTACGCGGTGTGATCCTAGGGTTTCTATTGTCTTTCTATGCAAACTCTAGCTCTTTAGTTCTCAACCATCCCTCAATTTATTCTCTTGTGGGCTTCCAAGGTCTCAACATCCCCGTCTAATGGCTCATTGCTCTTCTTTTCTTCTCCTTCAATTCTTATTCATTCCATCTCATCTACTCAATCCTTTCTTGTTCCTCTTAACCCGACAACAGAACCATTTGTTGGTTATCAATTCCCTTCTTGAGTTATCTGAATCATTGACCTAGGGTTCATGTCATTCAGGGTTCCAACAAAGCCTCTAAGACTATCGACCCTCTTGGTAAACCATAAGGCAACACATCACCCGAAAGGCGCTACGCAGTCTCACCCAAGATAACTTTAAATGGGTGGTTGTAAGACTCAGGTGTTTATAGCCTAGGACAGAGTAAGGGATAGGGGTTTCTTGATTAAGGAAAAATACTGTGAGCCGTAAGGGTAACTACTTGTTGCTTGGATTCACATACGTATATCCCACAATTTAATTTAAGCAAAGTATAAACATATTCATAACAATGTATTAACTCATTCATCAAGCTTAACCATTAATTGCTTAAAGAAAGAAGAGACATGCATAAATTTAACACATTACATGAGGATTACCATGGTTCACCCCCTCCTAGGCTACGTCTACAGATATTTGTCTCTTGGCTCTTGTATTATGATAGTTCTACATTTTTTACGCCTCACACTTACAATTCTCCACAAAACTGGGTAATATCTATGTGAGGCGAACTAGATCGTG